>VDFB02325122.1:0-28937 GCA_007258455.2 Sequoia sempervirens | reverse complement strand
TTGGAAATTCAATAAATATCAAAGTAGTCGGATCCACGATTTCCCTATAAATGCAGTCATTAATGTGCACACAATAACTGTTTGCATTTACATGCAAAATGTACTGTTGTTGTTGCAAAATCCAGTGGTTTCTTAATTTCTTAACCTTTTTTTCATTAGCAGATTTACAGTGTTGTAGTATTTGCTTTCACAAATGCATTGTTTTGATTAATTAGATTTTACATATCTTATCTGAATTCTCTTAGTCAGGAACATTCCCCTCTTTCTCACATAGATTTGACGCCTCTTCATTCACTGCTGCATATTTTTCAGCCCTTGATTGAAACAACAAAATCATAGCTTTTGGGCATCAATTACTGGCCAGAACTCAACCATACCTCCAGTTGCTTCTTCAGATAGCGTTTCGAAGGTAGAACCCTTCTCACATCCCATTAAGTGTAAATAGCATTTTCATAGTGATAAAAGCTATTATCCTCATGGCTTCCATAAACAAGGAACTACACTGTCAATTAATGGTAACCAGTTATCATCTGGAGTTTTTTGAATTCTTGTGTTCTTTTTGTTACAATTGTAGGAATAATATATTATCGTTAAAATGCTCCAAATTACAGTGTGAATCTTCGGAACTTGTGAGTTTCTTTTTGGTGATATTTGATAAAATTCTGACAGTGTAAGAACAAGAAAAATTACTGCGATTTTCGTTAGCATTTGTTACAAGCCCCATAATAGTCTAAGAATGCGTTAAATTATACTCGTTTTTAGAATTAATCAACTTTTCGTTGCATTTTATAAAAATCGTAATATCCCAAAAGTGTTTATAAAGTGTTTATTTGATCTCCTATTTTTATGTCGGCACAAATGTCCAGTCCCAGAATCTAGAACAGATAAGGGTACAGTTACCTGGGTGAATAATCTTAATATTCAAGATCTATGAAGAGTTTTTACCGATTAATATGTAATTTATGAAAACAAATCTTCAAGATATACTGTGTACAGATACAATAGGAGGTCTCAATAGCTTTTAAGTGTGTCCATCTCTGGGACATACAAATCTTTGTGGGTCTTTGACTTTCCAGAAATGGCCAGCTTATTAGCAAAGCAGTCTTGGTTAGTTTAGGATAAAGCTGTGAGCTTTGTTGGGTCTCGATAAATGTATTGTCCCTATCTTGACAAAGTGGTCTGTCAACGTAGAAGTAGCATAGAGGGGTGTGTTTATAGATTCTGTCAGATAGTTAGGACTGAAATAAGATGGGCGTGTGATCAGTTAGTTAGGTCTAGAGTGGACTGGAATAAGATGGCCTTAACTGTTGGGTTTTTGCATTGATTGATCAGTGCCTTTGACAATTGACTGTTTAGAAATTACCATCAATTGAGGAGAACATGAGGAAAGGATGTCTCAGTTAAGCAGTAAAATTGAGGAAAGGGCTGCTCAGTTCAGTTCTGAAGCTGCCTATGTTAGGGGAACATTTGGTGTGCATGGGTTATAAGAGGCATTGATGAAAAAAAAGAAGATACTTTTCAAAACATTAAAACAAAAGTCAACTTCATTTTCAGGACTTTGAAACTATTCGCGGTAGTTTTTGAGCATCCGGAGATAGAATCCTTCAGATGTGGCAGCTAGATTTTCTTGGGGATGGAAACCCTCAAGCAGTAGATTGAGTTTCAGTATGTTACTAATATCATTAGAGGTGTTCAGATTTGCATGTAAAATGTGTATGGTAAGCTGCATTAGACTGTTAAATTTCAATTTGATTGTATGAGCTCGAGTATAATAAAATAAAAAAATATAAAATTATTTGTTGCTAGAGTATTTTTTGGGTTATTGTTACTTGTGCTTTTAGTTGGATTTTTACAATAAAGATGTAAGAAATAAAGAGGTGATTGTATTAGGATAAATTATGGGTGTTATGTTAGCAATAAATAATTAGTTGGGTTAGGATAAAGGAAGTGATAAGGTTGTAGATACTACAATTAAATACCTCAATAGTTTTTTAGGCATCCATCTTTGGGAAATACAATTCTTGGTGTTTCTATCCACAAATAGCTACCTTATAAGTAAGGAACTCAATTGGAGTTTGGGGTCCTATCTTGTCAAGTCAAACCTTCCACATAGTTTTATGTGAGAAGAATTGGTGGAGATCTTTTTATGAATGAAATTATTGATCTCTATGCTGTAAGTTTCATAACAACTGAAATATTTTCTCTAAGTGTCTATTAAGGTATTAGAAGTTTAGAACTGCAGATTTCATAATTATAGCTTGTATTTCAGAATTGAGGTGCATAATTTTCTATTTTTCAGGCTATTTATCCAATATATTTTTAGACTCTAAATGTTTCATGGTATGAAGTACCTTTAGATCAAGATTGCATTTATCATTTATGAGATCTGTTAGGCAACATATGGATAAGATATATAGATAAATTAAATAATGAAGTTTTATTCTTGTTTTATTTATTAAATGTTGGTCAATATCTCACCTCGTTATTTATAACTAAATAATGTTGTCGTAAATTATATAACTGATAATGTCCAATTTATTGTTATGGTCTATGATAGAATCATGAGTAGCATTTGTAAATCCTAATCTACTCCTATAGCTAACAAGAATGGAGGATACTATAAGTGAAAACTATTTGATTCCTTACCAATATGAACCAACACCTACCCCATTGGAAAGCAGACTCATGGACAACAAAGAGGGAGAAAATACATTTAACAAAATATCAACAAAATTAAATTGTATGTTTATACAAATAAAAAATTACATCCATGTGTAAATAATCCATAACTGAATTTTAATAACCTAAATGGAACAAAAGAATAACCATTGCAAATTTTTTGAGTTGCATTAGATGATGTTGTGCATATCTTAAATGTGGTGAGAGAAAATACATGAATAGGACTATATATTTCCCTGAATCATTATCAACAACCATGCATACATACCATTAAAGGGAGATTCATTATTTTTTTCCCAACTTGCCTCCTGAAAAACAACTTTACAGTGTTTAATGGTTGTTTCTCAAATGTATTAAATGTGCTAATTAAGTAAATCTTGCAAACAAAAGATTGACAATATCTGAATTTTAATAACCTAAATGGAACAAAAGAATAACCATTGCAAATTTTTTGAGTTCATTAGATGATGTTGCGCATATCTTAAATGTGGTGAGAGAAAATACATGAATAGGACTATATATTTCCCCGAATCATTATCAACAACCATGGATACATACCATTAAAGGGAGATTCATTATTTCTTTCCCAACTTGCCTCTTGACAAACAACTTTACAGTGCTGAATGGTTGTTTCTCAAATGTATTAAACGTGCTAATTAAGTAAATCTTGCAAAGAAAAGATTGACAATATATTCTTAGAAAGTGCTTGATAAACTGTAGAGATTAAAAATGTCTACTTGGAGAAGGTTAAAAATAAGTTGGGGGATTGTTGTGAAGTCTGAACCTATCAAAGCATTTCCATGGAAAAAAGCCTATACAAAGTTTTTGCATCATTTGTTGAGCCTTGCAGTTTGGGTGGAAAAGTGGCTTTCCATTCCCATGCTGATCATCTCATAAGCAAAACGACCTATTGTGGATGGGAAAACAAGGAGCTATTAATACCATTTGGCATGGTAGCTGGTAGTGTTTTTGCTGGAATTTTGAAGGAAACCGTGCAATTGATTTATTCTGGAATTTTGAAGGAAACTGCAATTGAATTGTCAAAGGATGTTCAGGTTATTTCCTTAAATCAACAATTTTTTTTGTCATTGGACTGATTGATATATGATACAATTAAATATATTTATTGTTATGGGACTGATTGATATGTCTTACAAATAAATAATTCCTGTATTTTAGATTATTGATATCATATCATTGATTATAGTAAAAGGATGGGATCTCAAAAGTTGGTTTGGAGGCAGGATTAATGATCATTAATTATTAAAAAATTGCAATTGACATAAATGTAAGATCTAGTGGTGGTTTTGGATCCCTGATGTCTGCAAGAATGTCAAGGGATATTTAAATGTTACTAGGTTCCTTGGAAGCAATGTTGAACTCCTTTGTAGTTTTTCCAAGGTAAAAAAATGATTTCACTAATTGCACTGAATGTTGGATATATCTAAGAGCTAGAATTGATAGGAAAATCCTTCTGTATCCTAGCTCTTTGTTGTAGTAGTTGGAATGATTTTGAGATTGTAGATTATCATCTACTTTAGTGTGGACAAATCTGGAAGTTTTCATCTTTACGAAAATTATGTTGTGATTACACTCAATTCAGCTAATACGGAAGTTTTGTTGTCATTACACTCAATTCAGCTAATAGGCCTTAAAAAAATGCAAACCGCTTTCCCTTTTTTTTCTGACAAAAGGTGTTTTGGGCTTATTTAGTGCAATTGTATAATTAATCAAGATAATTTTAAACAACTTATAGAAGTTGTAAAGTCTATGAAGAATTGGAGCAATGTTTGTCTTCATTCTCAATATTCAGTATGATTTAACTTGTTGAGGAACACATTTTCTCTGTTCTTTGACACAGTTTTTAGGAAATGGGCCATGCATTTTCTAGGGCTGAATTCTACGGTGAATAAAATTCTATTTCACTCTCGGCTTATTCCCTCATTCACTCTTTGGGAGGTTGGTGTTAAAATGACTAGCTCAGTGGGACAAGATTCTATAACAGAGGGTTCAAGGATAAGATGATGTCTTTTATGGATGATGAATAATAAACAATGAATCGTATAATATTATATAAATTTAACACAAAATTATATGAATATGGTACAATATTAATATAAGAAGCTTCTAAATGAAATAAGAATACAATTTTTCTTGTGTTTCTATTATATGGTGGTTAGATAATATTATTTAATTTAAGTAAATTTGAAAAATTATTAAATTAAAATAATTATTATGTTCAATAATCATAAGTATAATTAAATATATATAATAATAAGTATGATAGAGTTTTTATTGTATTTCTACTATAAGATGTTTAGCTAATATTATAATATTATCTAATTGAATTTAATTTTAAAAAATCATAAAATTCATATAAAAAAAGATTTTCAATAACAATAAGTATAATATAATATAATTTTCCATATTGTCACTTTTAATGAAATTTCTAATTCATAATATAAAAAGAAAAAAAAAAGTGTAAAAATAGAATCATATAATTGAAAAATAATACAAATGTAATATAAATAAGTTAAAAAATATAATAATAATAAAAACTTCTTGAAAAGATATATTTGGCCATTATTTATATTATTGCAAACACACAACATGCAAATTGATATATCTCGGCGTTTTCTATATAGATTATGTAATAAGATAGATAAACTAGTTATATAGTAAGAAACATCAAGCGTTCTGGACAATTATTCGGGCCTTTTCATTATTTGTCTTCAAATACGGGCATTTCTCTGATGACGAAATATTCAATCATAAATGGCTACACGAGACAAAACTGGGCTTCACATATCCTGTAAGTCAAAGCTCCAACTTCAATAGGGTAGCAGACCTAATTTTTTCTTTGGAACCGAGAGAAGAACCTTCTGAATACCCGATAAATAAAAGAGGCTTCTTCCTTTTCAGGCTCCTCCTCATCTGGGCACAATGCATCCAAATCGCCGGCAGCATAATTCCCTTTGGAGAAAGACTCCAATGGCACTGCTGCGTCTAGGAACTCTCTCATCTCTTGTCTAGGCTTTGAACGTTGCAGAGGCCCTCTTGGATTGAAGTACTTTTCAGGTTCTGGATGGTAATCCTGACAGAAAAAAACATGAAAAATGCAAAATAAAAAGAACATGAAAAATGCAAATGGTTATAACATTTAACAAAAAAGACTAAGCCCACCAGCACAATTAATGAAGGTACTTACCAATCCAACATGCATTCTATGTACAAATCTCTTAAATTCCTTCCATGGGTTTTCTCGCATTAGCTCGTTGGATAGCCTTAGATAGGTTAAAGTAGTTATGCGTCTCAGGGGTCGTCCTTCTCTGTTTATTCCATCTGGGCTGGCTTGCCTTATCATCTGGTCATATCCTTCTCTATCATATCTGGGTAAAGCATTTTCACAAGAGACCTCAATCCCTTCCTTCCAGCCTGCATTCAAAACCTGGGAAAAGTCGACTAACGTTAGATTTTTAACAGAAGATCAATTAAAAACTGCCCACATCATTAGCCTTTCGATATGGATTGCAAATATATTAGTACCAAAATGATTCATTCTGGACAACCAGGTCTTTATACCGATCAAATTGAAGATTTTCACCCCGACAATTTATAACTTCCTACATCATTAACTGTTCATTATGAAATGCAAGTATTTTAATCTACCCAAGTGATTCATTCGGCAGACCCCTTAATCTGTCAAGTTCAAGATTTTTGTCAAGACCAATTAAAAAAATTCCTCATCTTCTTTCAATTTGCAATATAATTATATTAGTAAGGTGCAATAATTGTTTTATTTTGCAGAATCTGGCCACCTAATCTGTCAATCCGAAGCGTTTCACTTACCTGTTTCTCAAGAGCTTCTGGCCCACAACCAGCTTCTGAGGGCTGTTCTTCATCCTGCATTTCAAGGCAAGTGAAATTCAATACAGCCCTATGCCTCGCTAGCATCCTAGCAATGGGTCTGTATCCATCTCTTTCATCTAAGTTGTAGTAACCTGATGTAAGCTCTGCAGCATGATTGCTAGATTTGTACCACCAATGAATTCCTGCAACCTGAATAGAGGGGAAATCATGATATCATCATGTACATAATCCAGTTGACAATGTTCAAGGGCATATCATAGGGATTTCAACATATCATTAATGCTTTGGGCAAGTATTGTTCCAAGCTAATACATCGTTATCTATACCATTGTCATAAGATACTACTATACTTTTTTTCACTAGCAAAACTGCAAATGAAGTCCCTTTTCATTGACGCAGATGACAAAATGCAAACCAGTGTGCTCAAACAAGAGAAACCATCATTTTAGTTTCTCTATTTAATGGCAAAGCTTAAAGAACAAACTTTGAATTGAATAAACTCACCTTGGCTGCCAGCTTGATAGGGCAATCTTCAAAGATTTTAGAGGCAGCTTCGAGAATTACATCTCCATGTCTCAAAAGCACATTTGAGTACCAGGTAAGAAAAAACTTTCCACTATCTGTTGTGTAAGAACCATGATCATGAAAGAAAACTGTAGAATTTGGTTGGTCATTGTAATTTCCTGCATTGTCAGGGGCTGAAAATGCCCACTCTGGTTGGCCTATGCTTTCTGCAGCAGCTTTCAAATCTGATAGAAGATACTCATCATAGCACTGTTTTTACAGGCATTAAGTTTCACAATTTGTGCCATTAAACCTATGCTTATTTAATAATTTGAAGTGAAAATGATTTCATTTATATCACAAGAAATGCTATTCCTCCTAACTTTATCCAATTTACTCAAGAAGGAAGAGTCTTACCTGAAATTCTCCAATTCCAGGGAACTTCCAACCCTGACTTTCAGGATATGATGTATATCGCCATTCACCAGCTGGACCAAGGCCCACCTCTATCTCAGTTATTAAACCTGAATCCAGAAAATCAGACATATTCTCCCTGAAGCTCTTCATGTAATCAGAATATATCTGTCATCACACATAAGTACAAATGCATGTAGCATGTATAAGAAAAATGTTCTATTATTATTGCATTGAATAAATTGTTTAGTATTGCATAGCAAATAAATCATCAATAATGATTGTGTACTTCATATACCTCCACAGCTGTGCGTCCTAGGAGCACGGGCCTGTCATCTACACCATAGGTAAGGCATTCCCTGTTGCGTTGGCCATCTTTATTTGTAAAGAAAATATTTGGATTTGATTCAGTAGTCTTGAGAACCCACTTTGGTAAAGGAATGGTAATATTATCACCAATATTGCCTCCACATTGATGAAATGACATGATTGGCTGTAGTTTAAAACCTTGTTCTTGTACAAGTTTGAATAAGTCTCTGTAGGCAGACCAATCATATTTCTTTGGTCTTTCTGCCTCCACAATTCCCCACCAGACATCAACCATGAGCCCATCAACATTTGCAGATTTAAGGGCTCTTAGATTTGCTTTTAGAATATCTTTATTTTGAAGGGTATTCTCATTTGAGACCACATCTAGCTGATAAAGTTACAAAACAAATTAGGATTACCTGATAGACAAAAGCATGCGACAGTGCCAAACTTTGAGTATAAAATATTTGCACAAAAGAGCTCCTAATCTTGAATGGAGGCTTTGTTCTTACCGGAAGCATGACAAACACAGGGATATAATGTGATAGTAAAACTTCAGTTTTTGTCTTAAGAATGGGGTCAGTATGCATTACTTCAACCTGTATCACAAATTCATTAATCATACTGTATCCCAGAAATCAACAATTTAAAGTCTCATTTTGATTGATTACAACACATGAATGGGCACCACTGTCAGACGGATGCATTTACATATTTTCAGGCACTAATACATATATCAACTCTGTATTCACAAATGTTGTTGTTTCATTCCTTCACTGTACCATTCAAGCCCTAGGTCACATCCCTCTTGGAGCCAAGATACAAGTTCTGGTCAAGGTTTGTTGGAAATTAATTCCATAAATTTGTCTTAAAATGGTCATGTTCATTGTACCCTTTTATGGAACTTTAGTCATGGCTACTACGTAGAGAACTTAAATTAATATCTATTAACCAAGATGCAAGTTCTGGTAAAAATTTATTGAAAATTAATTTCATAAATTTGTCTTAAATGGTTGTGTTCATGTATCCTTTTATGGAACAGTAGTCATGCCAATTATGTAGAGAACTTAAATTACTGAAATTTTTCTTCAAACTTGAGCAAAGCTGTGTGTGTGTGTGTGTGCATGTGCATGTGTTCAAATTGAACCAAAAAATTTATTGACCAACCAACTGAGATAGAATCATTCTGCAATCTAGTTAGTGGTGCACAGAAGTAAATTTGGAAAACTAAATTAAGCGGTTTCTTGCTTTTGCGTTAAATTAACTCTTAGGTAGCTTGGAGGTAAGGAGCAGGTAAGAAGCTTGTCAAACTTAAAGTCAGGTTATAAAGTTACTCTAAGCAGAAGTCCTAAAGGCCACTCTGCATTGAGAGCTTAGTTCCGTTTTTAACTAAATTGCATTCTAGAAAGGAATTTAGTAAGTTTCTGCTAAGGATGTGTGATGCCGGTTCTGAAACAAGCAATATAGTAATATACAAGTCACTTTGTAATTGAAGGATTTATTCACATATCTCATCATACAAGAAGTACACTGAAAATTCATTAGCTGTGTTGTTTATATCTTTGGAATGGTTAGCAATGTGCAAGAAAAGTTTAATGGAAGAAAAAATGGATTGGAATGTCTGATATATTTCCAATAAATGCAGCATTACTCCAAGAGTCAAAGCATCCCTAAGGGAATTGATTTTCAACATACCGTTGAGAGAAGGAGACTTATCATATTCGAGATGGAATTCTCTAAAAATAATAATGTAGGAGAGGAATTAATCAAGTAGTTAAGGATGTTTGCCTCGTAATGTGAAACTGATATGTAAATATCATGTGAAATGGCAATGAACATTTATAATATCACCAACAATAGTCAAAGGCATGGTTTTTACACAGTAGAAACTAAAACTCATAAAATGATATGTGAAGGACCATACTATAAATTTACTTGTAGCTGAAAGTACCCTGTTCCCTTCCAGATTTAAAATCATCTCAAACATCTTCTCAGTATGTTCTGAGACAATATTTTTAGAGATCCAATCATGGATCACATCTTATTGGATAGTGATGAATATGTTACAGTGCACGCTATTTAATTGTTGCTCATCTATGGTTTAGCCCAAGGTGTACAATAACCCATAACAAAAGCAGAAAAATCATATTTGAAAAATAATAAATAAGGAAAAGAAAGCAATTTGTTTCTCCAGGTCCAAAGGAAACCATGCAGCATAATATATACTAAGGAACTTGGACCACTTGTAATCAAAGGCATTTCAAAATGCATCTAGGGTTCTAGACAACTACTTAGTGAAAATATTGTTTCTGAAAATTCTAGGATTAAGTACCTTTTATTGCTACTAGATGATGGAATAAAGATCCTAGTCAATAGCATCTCTACTATAAGAATTTATGAGACTTCATAGAAATTGCTCTGATAGAATTAGAAAATGGATGAACTAATCATTGCATTACAAAAACTTAAGGCATCCCAAAAAGAGAAAAATATTATGATGATGTCTAATTTTATTGTTTGAACTTTGAACTATTGGATGGCTGATCATTTTGGACACTACAAGAATAATACAGTGATAGTGATACAAATAAAGTCTCTTTGAAAAGATTTTTGGAATTCCTTACGTGGAAGGTAGCTCAATTCATATGGTTCTAACGGTTCAAAATTTTATTTCATAGCTAGGACTATATGTTCCACAAATAATTTCCTTGAACATGGTCAAGATATTGTGTGTTGTTTTGAGATTAATAAAATAAAATTTTGTCTATGGATTTATAGTTAGATAATAATTCTTTATGTACTAGTTCTACGGCTAAAATCTAGGCAAGGATTATTGAATAATTCTACAAATGTCTACGATCTCTTGGAGTTGTTTAACTAGAAAAATATAGCTAGCACAAAGAGTACCATTCAAACTGCTGAAGTGAGTATGTGACAGACTAACCACAATGGTAACTCACCTGCATAGGTTGCTGGAGAGTTGGAAGTCCAAAAAGTTCAATTTGTTGTATGTTATTTTGTTGTTGAGAACTTGCAAGGGCAATTTCTGAAGCTCTTTCTTTTGAACACAGTATGTGAGATCTTCTGCAGACCTTATTGCCTTGTTGAGATTGCCTTTTCTGTATGCTGGGCGTATTTTTTGAGAGGTTTATGAATGCCGAACCTCCAATTCCTTGGAGGTATAAAGGTTCTCTGTGTAGTGATGACACTGCCATATAAATATCTAGCTTCATCTCGTGCAAGTGGAAAACACTACACTGGTCCCAGAAATTGGAATTTTAGCAAGATATGGAAAGCCATCTATATTCCAGATTGGGGTTCTTTGTTCCTTAAGGACTTCTTTCACATGTGCATCCTGCATTGGTGGCATGGAATGAAACATTAAGTACAATTATATAACCATGGGCCTTATTGCCACATATGCTCTTATTTACTCAAAAATGTCCTCCACATGATGAATGATAATATTTGTTCTGCATAACAAGCAATATATTCCACTTACATACCTTCTGCCCATCATTTTATTTGGTTCCGTGTGTAGATACAGATAATGTCAATGTATTTCATCTCTCTCTTTCCTAAAAGACCCATAATTACACACTTACACACACAACGAGTGAAAGCAAAGACCAATAATTGTTGTGATATTAAAGATGCAAAAAGAAAATACCAAAGTCTCTTCATTGAAGAGAAACTTGGTACTATTGAGTAGAACATCAATGATTTTATTATATAAAGTTATAATTTTTAAACTCCACAAAAAAGCTAAGGCAAATAACTAACAAATTGATGGCTCAAATGAACTGCATATATAACCAAACAAAGGTAGTAGTGTGAAGAAACTAGATTTTTTTTGTAAAAGACATGGTACTCCACTTCCACTTTCTTAGACAAGAGCAAGAATGTGCTATAGCTACAAAATTATAGAAAACATGTTTTCAGCAATGAAGCATGGAAAAGGTATTGAGTCTCAAAAATATATTTAAAGCATAAAGCTCACAAATAAACTTTTTGAATCCTAAAATAAATTAGCTAAATGTAGAAAGAAATTTCATATTTATTACACATATAATATATATACTAATATTGGGACATACAATATAATAGAGTTCAGAGTAAAAATTAAGGTTTGAAGCCCAGACCTCTTACTAATTCTCATTTATCATGCTACTCTTTTTCAGTCTTCACCTTCCCACTAATCTCTTCATCATGGATTGGATGATCCCTATCAAGTTCTTTAAATGCTCTTCATTAAGACCCGAACATTGTGTTTTTAAAGGTCTTTTCATAAGTTTATAACTAGCAACTGCTAGAAACTATTAAACAGTGCATGCTTTTTGCTAGTTCTCTATTTCTTTTCCTTGAAATTGATTTAACTCAGATGTATTATAGTTTGTCTTATGACTCTATAATTTAAGTTTAGTTCTGGACATGAATGGAATGATGGTCCATTTACAGGTAGCTCTACTTGACAACCATCAATTTATTAGGGGAAGATTTTAAATTCTCACTCCCAAGGTAAAGCATTCCACCTCACCCTTGAAAGGACAATATTGTCCTTGTATCATAGTTTACAATAAGCACATGATTTTGTTCTTGCAGATTCTTATGCATAGTTATGTCATAATATCTCAAACTTTAATTGAAGCAGATTTAATGTTTTATTTTGCACAAGGAAAATGTTTCTATAAGAAATCTTTTGAATATTATATCTAATCAAAACAATAGTTTGTGGAAGGTTCAAAAAATCATTGATGTTTGGTGTTGACATGCCAGTATAGGAAGCATTGCATTCAATAGGTGGCCACCCTTAATTTGTGACCAGTAGAACAACCAGACAGACTTGCATTTATGTTTTGTATCATGAAACTTTAGAATTGACCACTAGCATTTGGTCCTGTTTGAAGTGGCATATCCCTCCCTTGTTTGCGTAGATTTAACACTCAATGGCATTACACAATGTAAAAAGTAGGCAAGTTGCAACAGCTCTTGAAGGTTTTGAACATGTAATGGAAATATGATAAGATCTCTTCATTTCTTGTTTGTTGAAGGAAAGTGCCATCCTACTAATGAATTTTGAGCTTGGTTGTAATTTTTTTTGTCAGATGTAGAAATTAACTGCTTATGTTATGTCATGTCCCCTTCTAGTTGACATCTCTCCGAGGACAGGATTAGCCTATCATGCGACCCTCGTAGGCTGATAGATTGTATAGAGGGTCTAGTTGGAGTTGGCTCAGCTTCAGATTGGCAGTTTTTGATCAGTTGGCTTTCGTTCGGGCTCGTTCGGACACTTCTGGCATAAGTTGCTATTTTTAGCAGTTATTGGCAGTCAGCGTGGGACCCCTGCTATTTTTAGCAGTATGGATTGTTAGCGTCCGGAATCACTACAGTGTTCATCAGCTTCAGACGGCTCGTGCATCGGATGAATAATGAGAGAAATATTAATATTTAATTGATTTAATTAAATATTAATTATTAGAGCATTATAATATAAAGTTATAATATTTTATTATAACTTAAGTGATTTCAGTGAAGGGGTCACCCATCATCAGAAAGGGGCCAGTTGTGAATTATTTTTCAATTAAAAATTATACCGGAGACTATTGAGAAATTAAATATTAAAAGTGCGAATTATTTTAATATTCCCTATTATTGTGGAATTCGCACTTTTCAAGTGTATAATGCATTTGCCTTGGGAATCGAGCCATTATGTGATATTGAGTTATTGAAAATTGATCAAGTTTGGTCTGAGCACAGAAACTTAGGGTTTCAGTCTCGAATGCATTGGGGAACAAGCCATCTCCAGTGAGAGCGATTCAGAGGGTGTGAAATAACATCTGATTTATTGCCAGCACAGAGGTTTCTTCATCCAGAAGAGATCATAGAACTTTAGAGATTATTTATTTACAAAATTTCAACATCGGTTTTCATCTGGAAAGCATATTGCAATTAAGGCGCATCTTATTCTTGAGTTTGGGCACTTGTTACAAGGAGCCGTACCACTTGTACCTGCTGGTCTGACACAGCTGTACTTTACAGCAGGCCGTACTCTTTCTCTTTCAAGCTGTCCTTGAGTTCTATGCAAACCGCCTTCAATCTTCATCATCTGGCTTCATTTATCAAGGCGCAAATATCAAGAGAGTCACTGCATTGCATCTGGCAGAGGAGGACGTGGTTATTCATCTCAGCCGTACTTTGGCAAGAAGATCATTTATTGCTGCAGCAAACCAGGTTTTCATAAATATCATTGCCTTTTTATTTGCATGTAACTGGATCTCATTTGTAATAAGTCCAGAAGTTAAATTAATAGATTGGCATCATTATTTGCAATAGATTCTGTTGTTCTCAGAGTTAAAAGATTTTATTTAGATTTTATATCATTTACTTGCAAAATTGCATTCTTCATATTTTATGCAAAAACCCAAAAACGTCAAAAAAACCAAAAAATTCAGAAAAACAAACAAAACAGTCAGATTTGAGAAACAGGGGAAACTAGGGTTTCTACAGTGGTATCAGAGCTAAATCCTGCCATCCTAAGGGTTTAACAGTCTTATGCAGCCAGAGCAGATTGGGTCTCACAGGTATTACACATGCAGACGTGCTCTGATTGAAAGGCAACAGAGTTTGAGCAGGCAGCCGGGAAACATGGCTGACAGGAATGACAGAGCTGACGGAACAGATATACCTAGGACAAAGATACCACATAATAACAGAGATCAGGACGATGCAGAGGTTTTGCATGCACTCAGAGATCTTCGTGCAAGTCAACGGCAGTCTGATGATGTATTACAGCAGTTGGCAGTAGCACTTCAGAGATTGGGTACTCCTAGGAGACCGTCACCACATCGTGACGATGAGAGGAGTGAAGCAGGGTCTCGCAGGGCACCTAGGACAGCCTCACGGACAGCAGACAGGCCTACCAGGCCTACATTTGTGAGACAGGAGGCCGAGGAGGTCTTGGCAGGTGAGGAGCATGAGGAGTTGTTCGCTGATATGCTTATGGCAGTGAACGAAGAGTGGGAGTTGGTACCACCTGAGGTCAGAGAACGGATCACTTTTGACCGTTTTATTACACAGAGGAGAGAATACCATAGAGGTCGATAGGATTGGAGACCTAGATAGTAGAATAATGACCTAAAACATGCTACAAACAGACTCAACCTAGCTATGTTCGATGGTAGTGGTAAAGTGACAGCTCAGGCTTGGATTAGTAAGCTGGACACTTTTCTTACATTGCGTCCGATGGCGGAGAGGGATGCAATCAGGTATGCAACACTACATCTGGAGGGAGTAGCTTATGACCGGTGGCACCACGGCATGGTGACGTTACAGCATGATAGGATCACATCATACCAGGAGTTTGTGGACAGATTGGTTGAGCGTTTTGACAAGAAGGATCCAGAATCCTACTTCAGAGACTTGGCTCAGTTGAGACAAAGTGGCAATTTGGAGTCCTATATTGGTGACTTTCAGAAGTTATCAGTCATGGTTCCAAACATTTCTGAGAGGCGGTTGGTAGTGCTCTTCATGGAGGGTTTGACAGAGCCATTGCGAGGTTGGATCAAAGCCTTTGATCCTCCTTAATTACAGGAGGCGATGAAGAAAGCTCGGAGTATGGAGTTGGCAGCACCTTCTAGTAGATTCAACTCCAGAGGTTCTTCATCTTTCAAGGATAATAAGGGCTTTAACAAAAACAGAGACAAATCTGATTTTAACAAAGAAAATCAGATTTTAGAAGCAATTCAGGAGGGTGAAGGGGTTAGAGGCCTCAGCGATCTGTGGAAAGAAGCTTAAACACGCGGCCTGTGGCCGCCAACCCAATCCGTTGTCCTCCTCCCTAGGGCAAGGCGGCGTCAGGAGGATGTGGGCATATTATGAGGATTGAGAATTAGAAAATTCCGAACAGGGAGAGTTCAGAGGTTGGAGCCGAGGAGGCTTAATTCCAAGCAGGAGATGGAGTCAGAACTTTAGATAAAAGGCAGCTTATCTAGCATTGGCAGGAGGCTCTTTCCGGATTCGTGGTGTTTAGGGACAGAGGGTCATTACCCTTCTTGATACAGGAGCTACACACAACTTTATAGATGCTAGATTCGTTGAGAAACGCGGACTCATCACTGAGGAGTTCGAGGGCATTAGGGTCAAGGTGGCCGATGGATACACTTTGAGATGTGAACGCATGATAAAGGATCTCCCTTTACGCTTGAACAATTATGAGTTCAAGGCAGATTACTATGTTGTTAATATGGGGGATATTGATTTGGTCTTGGGAATGAAGTGGCTTCATTCATTGGAGGAAGTCACTCTTCGTCTCAAGGACATGGAGATCCGTTTTTATGTTGACGGGAAGACACACATATTAAAAGCAATTCGGGACAGCAACATCAAAACAATTTCTTTTCGTCGGATGGAGAGGCTCATGTGTCACGACATGTAGAGTGGGCTGCTGAGTGCACTTTAGCACCTATACAGGAGGGACAGTAGAAGATTGAATATCATCCAGACATACAGCAGTTGAGAGTCAAGCACGATAAGGTGTTTAGTGATATTCCACCAGGTAGACCTCCGGACAGGGGCATAGAGCACATTATTGAGCTAGAGGAGGGCGCTAAGCCCGTTATGATAACTCCTTACAGGCATCCTAAGAGATTGAAGGATGAGATAGAAAAGACAATTAAGGAGTTACTTGCTATGGGTCACATTCGGCCTAGCAAGTCACCATTCGCTTCTTCGGTTGTCTTGGTTAAGAAGAAGGATGGAACATTACGCATGTGCATTGACTATAGGGTCCTGAATAAGAGGACGATCAAAAACAGGTATCCTATACCATGGATTGACGAGCTTATTGATGAGCTCCATGGTGCCTGTTATTTTACCAAAATTGATTTACGGTCAGAGTATTATCAGATCAGGGTCCGTGAGCAGGACATAGAGAAGACTGCCTTCCGATATCATTGTGGGCACTTCGAGTTTGTAGTGATGCCATTTGGGCTCACTAATGCACCAGCTACTTTTCAGTCTACGATGAACAGGGTTTTTCATTCATTACTGAGGAGGTTTGTGTTGGTCTTTTTCGATAACATCCTTATATACAGCAGGACATGGTAGGAGCACTTGGCTCACCTAGAGACCGTGTTGAGTATCCTTGAGAGGGAGTCCTTGTACACCAAGGAATCCAAGTGTGACTTGGGGATGACCGAATTGCTATATCTAGGTCACATTATCAATGCAGATGGAGTGCGGATGGATCCTGAAAAGATCCGCGCTATCATTGATTGGCCTACACCGGCAAACCTGACACAGTTGAGAGAGTTTCTCGGTTTGTGTGGATTCTACCGTAGATTCGTGAATGGTTATTCACGACATGCAACCCCTATGACAGATTTATTGAAGAAGGGTGCATTTATTTGGACTCTTGAGGCGCATGAATGTTTTATGAAGTTTAAGGAGTTGATGACCACATGCCCTGTTTTGGCACTACCTGACTTTTCGAAGCCATTCGAGCTTCAGTGCGATGCATCAGGTGAGGGCATTGGTGCGGTGCTTATGCAGGACAAGCACCCGATTGTGTATGAGAGCCGAAAGCTCAGAGGGCCAGAACGACTTTACAACATTTATGATAAGGAGATGCTTGCTATAATGCATGCCTTAGCAAAATTTAGACAGTATCTTGTTGGCAGCAAATTTTGCATAAAAACTGACCATAACAGTTTGAGACACTTCTTGGGGCAGCGAGATCTCAATGATCGTCAGCAGAAGTGGGTCAGTAAATTGCAGGCATATGACTTTGATATCTCGTATATCAAAGGGACACAAAATGTTGTAGCCGATGCACTTTCACGCAGGCCATATTTGAGCTCTATGGTTCATATATCAGAGGATTGGAGGCATATGATAGTGGCAGAGTATGCCAAGGATAGTTGGGCCTCCAGTATTGTTGAGGGATCAACGGTTGATACTAGGTACACACTTGTAAATGACTTGATCATTTACAAGAATAGGATATATTTGATTCCAGGTTCAGAGGTTAAGAACATCATTACGCGGGCCTTTCATGATGTGCCTACAGCAGGACATCCCGGGTACTTCAAGACCTACAGACAGATTTGGGAGAGATTCACATGGAAGGAACTCAAGGCAGATGTTCTTCAATACATGCGTGAGTGCCCTGTTTGTCAGCAGAACAAGCAGGAGAACACGTACCCAGCAGGTTTATTGCAGCCACTTCCGATTCCTGACAGGAAGTGGGAATGCCTGTTGATGGAATTTATTACGGGGTTGCCTAAAGCCCAAGGGCGAGATTGCATATATGTAGTTGTGGATCGGCTTACGAAGTATGCCCACTTTCCACAAACCTACACGCCTACTGTGCAGCAGAGGTATTCTTTCGTGAGGTGTTCAGATTACACGGATTGCCACGGAGCATTGTGAGCGACAGAGATAGTCAGTTCTTGAGTCACTTCTGGCAGGAGGTGTTTAGACTTTGTGGGACCGAGCTTACGCCGAGCACCAGTTACCATCCACAGACAGATGGGCAGACGGAGATAGTAAATAAGTGGGTGGAAGGATACCTCCGAAATTATATTGCAGGGCAGCAGAAGGCATGGGTCAAATGGATACATTTGTGTGAGTATTGTTACAACACGACATTCCATATGACTATTCAGATGTCACCTTTCATAGCGTTGTACGGCTATGAGGCGCCGAGTTTTCTTGATTTGCTACTGAGTGACAGTAGAGTGCCGAGTGCTAGAGACTTATTGCAGGAGAGTCAGGATACCATGAAGGCTCTCAAGGAGAATATTGCCATGCAATGTAATCGGCAAAGCAAAGACGCAGACCGTAAGAGGACAGAGGCATTTTGAGGTGGTGACATGGTTTACCTCATACAAGAGCTTCTCCTACCGCGGAGTCCACCTTGGGAAGAGGGTCAAAGCAGCTTTGCCACGCATACGGGTCCTTTCGTGACCTCGGTATGCAGCTGGAGAAGTGGTGTACAAGCTTGAGCTTCAGAGCGGTACACAATGGCTATGCACTGCTAGCTTGGGACATCGGGTGGTACCATCAGCAAATTTTACCCTCCCTTAGATGAGATGAGGGAAAGCTGATCTTAGTACCCAGTCCATCCCGAGTATATAGGGAGAGACAACATGAGGGAGGACTATCGTGGAATATCTCAGAAATGGGAGAGATTTGCCCTCAAGGGAGGATGCTACATGGGGAGAGCGAGGATATTCCTGTGTAGCATCCGCATTGGAGATTGCTTGGAGGAATGCTAAATTTCAGAGGGCGACTGCCATGTCCCCTTCTAGTTGACATCTCTCCGAGGACAGGATTAGCCTATCATGCGACCCTCGTAGGCTGATAGATTGTATAGAGGGTCTAGTTGGAGTTGGCTCAGCTTCAGATTGGCAGTTTTGATCAGTTGGCTTTCGTTCGGGCTCGTTCGGACACTTCTGGCATAAGTTGCTATTTTTAGCAGTTATTGGCAGTCAGCGTGGGACCCCTGCTATTTTTAGCAGTATGGATTGTTAGCGTCCGGAATCACTACAGTGTTCATCAGCTTCAGACGGCTCGTGCATCGGATGAATAATGAGAGAGATATTAATATTTAATTGATTTAATTAAATATTAATTATTAGAGCATTATAATATAAAGTTATAATATTTTATTATAACTTAAGTGATTTCAGTGAAGGGGTCGCCCATCATCAGAAAGGGGCCAGTTGTGAATTATTTTTCAATTAAAAATTATACCGGAGACTATTGAGAAATTAAATATTAAAAGTGCGAATTATTTTAATATTCCCTATTATTGTGGAATTCGCACTTTTCAAGTGTATAATGCATTTGCCTTGGGAATCGAGCCATTATGTGATATTGAGTTATTGAAAATTGATCAAGTTTGGTCTGAGCACAAAAACTTAGGGTTTCAGTCTCGAATGCATTGGGGAATGAGCCATCTCCAGTGAGAGCGATTCAGAGGGTGTGAAATAACATCTGATTTATTGCTAGCACAAAGGTTTCTTCATCCAGAAGAGATCATAGAACTTCAGAGATTATTTATTTACAAAATTTCAACATCGGTTTTCATCTGGAAAGCATATTGCAATTAAGGCGCATCTTATTCTTGAGTTTAGGCACTTGTTACAAGGAGCCGTACCACTTGTACCTGCTGGTCAGACACAGCCGTACTTTACAGCAGGCCGTACTCTTTCTCTTTCAAGCCGTCCTTGAGTTCTATGCAAACCGCCTTTAGTCTTCATCATCTGGCTTCATTTATCAAGGCGCAAATATCAAGAGAGTCACTGCATTGCATCTAGCAGAGGAGGACGTGGTTATTCATCTCAGCCGTACTTTGGCAAGAAGATCATTTATTGCTGCAGCAAACCAGGTTTTCATAAATATCATTGCCTTTTTATTTGCATGTAACTGGATCTCATTTGTAATAAGTCCAGAAGTTAAATTAATAGACTGGCATCATTATTTGCAATAGATTCTGTTGTTCTTAGAGTTAAAAGATTTTATTTAGATTTTATATCATTTACTTGCAAAATTGCATTCTTCATATTTTATGCAAAAACCCAAAAACGTCAAAAAAACCAAAAACTTCAGAAAAACAAACAAAACAGTCAGATTTGAGAAACAGGGGAAACTAGGGTTTCTACATTTTAGCCAAGTACTTGCTTGTTCCACTAAACTAATTGGTTAATACAGTGTGGCTATTATGTCAGCAGACCTTCTTTGTCTCGCTATAGTCTATGGGTGTATGACAACATGACCAACCCTAGGTATTTGACCATGACTTGTCAATGAGCATAGTGACATCACACCCTATCCTAATCAAGGTTAAGAACCCTTTTTCTGGGCTGGATGCTTCAAGAAACAACCTTGAAGAGGCTACACCAAATAGCACACAATCCCTCAGTTTGGATACCAGGTTTAAGGGGTGGCTCTTCTTGGAAGCTTTCTAAGGACCTGCACTCAGGCTCATACAGTTTTTTGCAGACCTATGGATTGAGCGAGCCTCAGCTGGAACAGAACATGGAGGACAGCAAGAAACTTTGTGGAGCCCAGCAATGAACCAACACCCTCTTGATGGTAACTCTTAATTTTACTTCAGAAATGTATAGATATGCCCTTCCTGTTTATAAAGTTAATGCGATTCATTTACCATATGCCTCTCATCAATTATAATCATCAAGGCTGGTGTAAAGGTCTCTTTATGTTCTCTTTTCATAGTATTTGAAGTCTAATCAGGGACGATGGTTGTCATGGAATCATGAAAACACTTCACCAATGAATGCTTCAATGTTCAAACATTAACATTATAGCAACCAAGCAATGAAACTCTAAATTGAAAAAAAAATGATAGCTATGATAACCTTTTTTCCGAAATTAGATTGACTTGATTGCACATCATACAGTGTTTTAAGCTCTGCCGTTGCCTTCAAATATACTTCTAAAAGGTTTCATGAGTAATGAATATAGTAGTTTCAGATATAAGAAGCAAAATTGCTCTGTTGCGATAATAGAAATTTATGTTGAATAAAAAATGGAAATCTCACAAAAGAACTATAACAATAATTTTGTTAGGGAGCTGTGCACACTCTCACCCTAAATACAGAGAATATTTTGAACACACAACTATGACAAAGTATACAATGTTGTCAAAAAGGAATTTTTTAACTAATTATAATCCATTCAGCTCAAGCAAGGGGATGAAAGCTAGTATGTGAATGTTGAATTTCTTCCAAAGGACAAACCCACTAGTGCATAACAGTTTGTCTTACATGTAATAAGGCATCAGAACGATCAGTTTATGAACAATGGAATCCAAATTTCAATACAGTTGACAATCAACTGGGTAAAAGGTTGAACTATCCTTGAGGAAAAAGTGGCCATGGTGCAAATGCATGGTGTTTTCTATTGGTTTTCAACGCATAACTCAGCACTTGATATTCGCTATACATATGACAAGCGAAGTTAACCAGTCTAGCATATGACAGAACATCCAATTGGTTTTGCACTTACCAGTCTATAACCTGTGGTTGATTTTTGCATGTCCCCATGTTAGCATTTACACAACCCAGAGATTTTCCAATCGTATCAAGGAAATGCAAACTCAGGGAATTACTAAAAACTTATAACGGGCAGAGAAACATCCTCAACCATAATGTGATATTTATGTAGCAATAAACCAAGGATTGGCTACAATGTAAACTTTCCAATTATATACATTCTAAATTATTCAAAGACAACTTAAAATGCTTTATAGTACTTGTCCAATGTCAATACAATAAGACACACAGAACTTTGGAGAGGGTTCCTGAATAGAAATGTGAAGTGAATATCCGAAGATACTGACAACTAATTCTTTGGCCGATACAATGTTGTTTGTATCTGGATCTAGATATTTACAGGTGGGCTAGTTTGAATTCTTTCAGAAGTTAAAATAATTATGTGGTTATCATCTCAAGTTATCAAGTCCTTATGACATTTTCTACAGATCAATCGTTAAGAGTTGTAAGAAGATTGTTTGTTGAGAGAACCAAAATGGCAAAATTTAGATTTTAGATTATATTTGACCAGAGAATTCGTATCCGTGCTCCATAATTTTTTTTTAGTTTTTTCAAATTTCAATGAGAAGAAGACAATTATTTCTTTTTACTGATAGCAACCAATTGAAAATGTTAAAAGGGGAACGTTCGGCGGTGTTAAATCGACCGAAGAAATATGATCTCACAACATACTACAAATTTGAGTGTAACATCCACCATAGAAATATGATCTCACAACATACTACAAATTTGAGTGTAACATCTACCATAGAAATATGATCTCACAACATATGGAAACATGGCTACAAATTGCTTATTGTGGCACATGCTACATGCTACACATTTGAGTGCAACATACACCATAGAAATATGATCCGACAACAGACAGAAACATAGCCACAAATCGCATATTGTGGCACATGTTGCAAATTTGAGTGAACTAGTAGCCAGTGCCAGGGATAAAGGTGAAGCTTTTTCTAATAACTCTAAATATATTATAAATGAAAATAAACTTTCAGAATGTTCATACATATCAGTTGAGACTGATAATTGGCAACAATTATTTTAGGAAAGTAAATGTAATGATGGGCAGTACTTAGCTTCATTTCTTTTTTTTTTTTTTTAGAAGATTTTGGAATATTTTGTGTTTTTGTCTTGAAAGAGCAAAGATTTTGAAATAACTTGTGTTTCTGCCTTAAAAGTATGATCTCTATCAAATGAATGTCTTAGATTTTGTGATGATATTCTTCTCTATCAAGAGTTGAGTAGGTTGGATCTGTAATCATCAGCTTGTCAATTTCCGAACTTGACCCTATAGGATGTATTTTTCTATTACATGGATCATTTGATTTCTCTTCACTCACACTAATCCTTTCTTATATCTAAAGAATAGTAGTATTTATAAATATCTTGGTAGGGTTGTCATTGTGTTACTAGATAACACATCTCCTCCGTTAATTATGGAAATGTGTCAATAGTAAAAAAAACAACTCTTTAGACATGCATATGCTCCTAGATTGCTTATGCAAATCTATATTCCTTATAGTGCACCAAATTGAAGTGTTTCCTTTCTTAAACACAAATGATAATACTTGGACTCTTTGATGATTAAGAAATGTAGAAATGAATGCATTGAATGTCTTTAAGTAAAGCACATGTAGCACCAAATTTTATAAAACATATACTTGTTAGCTTAGGGTAGGAAAATAAAGGCCCCTATTGGCTAAATTTTGAATTTGAATTTTGACATGCCAAAGGTCAAGCTCACAATTGTAAAATGACTCCTTGGGCACAAAATGGTCGATCAAGGTGTGTTGAATTCCAAGAGTTCGACAAGTCTGAAATTTTCTCTAATGGTATTCGATCTACAAGAGCAGAACATTTATCGATTTCAATGTCTCTCATTGTGGATCGGACCTACATTAAATATATAAGGAAGAGACACATCCCATGAGCGGACATGTCTCCACAAAGTGGAGGCATGTCCGTTCATGAGATGTCTCATGAATTGTGCCTTTTCATCTTAACTAAACACCCGATCTCTAATCGGGGTTTGTTACTTAATAAACATAAATGCTTACCAAGATCGATCTAAATTTATCTTGCACAAATAAATAATATCCAATCTGGAAATGATCACCGATAATGATGCTCGATCGGGATCCTATATAAAAACATGAAATGCTAATAATTTGCAATTAATAACCTCTAAATGCAGATCGATAATTTACTTGGAATGTAGTAGATTTCGATATAAATGATGAGATCTACAATTAATATATATATGTGTACATACTGACATACTGACATATATATATACACACACGTATGATCATCATTTCTATATCTGACCGAAGCTACCATATTTCAACACTCCCTCTTAGCTAGGGAAGATAACACTAACCAAGTATATAGTGATATCACCTTACTCGTGATATCAGAAGATATGGTATGCTTCTAAGAGAGTCAAGTCACTTGATATTCTTCATAACACATCTTCATTATGGTATGTGCACTGACATCAAGTCACATGATGTCTACCATAATTCATGGCATATCCACGGATATATAATTATCCACCATGATTATCTCTTAAGGATCACAATGATCTTCAACTGATATCAAGTCCCATGATATTCATCAAAAGTGTCCAAGAGATACTATCATGACATGTCCACATATATCAAGTCACATGATATCTATCATGATAGTTCAACTCATCATTGTAGAGTCGTCACTTTACAATGTCAAATACAAGTGTTCATTATTGAAAGATCGTCACCTTTCAATAATGTACACAAGGGGAGTAGGCCCATAAGGTCATGGAGTCACACACATGACAAAAGAGTTTACACATTAAACATCTTTATATATTAGTACAATTTATAAACAATTTGAATTTCAGACATAAATATCAAATTACATTTCAACCATACCAAGTTTCTTCCTGAAGTGTTCTACCTTGATTTGGGAGAGAGGCTTGGTGAGAATGTCTGCAGTTTGATCATTTGTACTAACATACTCCAACTGGATCACTTTCCTTTCTACCATATCTCTTACATAATGATAGGGGATCTCAATGTGCTTAGATCAAAGAGTCCCACAAGCAATTTATGAAGCCAAACTGCTTCTCTTGCTCCCATAGAGGCTGCAATGTATTCAACTTCTGTTGAGCTTTGTGCAACTGAAGACTGTTTTCTGCTACACCAGGATATCATCGTAGACCTCAACCTGAAACAACATCTAGAGGTACTCTTTCGATTATCTTCTTTAGGTTTAGTAGGCTCCCTCTGAATCTTCAAGCACTTGCATCAACCTCCTGACCTCATCGTCCAAGATTTCCTGCAACACATGCTTTAGGAAAATGTTTTCCAATGCACACCTCTGGTACTGTAGAGAGTTCAGGGTAGACCTCCTCGACCTCATAGCAGATCACTCTATCTTGAATAGGTTTGCGGAGCTACCAATATCAAATCCAGATGACATTCTTAGAGCAATTTTGATCTCAGCAGCTGAAGAGGACTTTCAAGGGTTTAAGACATGGCCTTGCAATACTGCAACCTACACTTCTTCTCAATGAGTTACATAACTCCCTCTTGATCCCTGCTTCAGAGCTTGCAAAGAAGACTTCTGGAAGTGAACTCCCTCTAGTCACCAACTCAGTCCCATGGCTGCAAGTTGTAACTTCACGCTTGATCATTTCTTTGGTCGGCATGACTTCCTCACAAGATGCCTCGGGCTTTTCATCACTAAGCAATCTCTCATCACCTTGTCCTGAAAGCATTTTAGAGAGAGATTACTAACAGTTTATAATTATCCAAAGAAATATTAAAGCTAGAATCATACAAGGTTTACTATCTCAGGTTATAATATGAATACATAAGAATTTATGAACAATATTAAAACATGAATAAGTAAATCAACCTAAAGGGAAATATATCAAAGGATTAGAATGAAGGGATAAAGAAACTTATCTTTATTGAATTCTGATATAAATTTTCCTTCCATCTTTTACTCCTCTCGAGAGTGCAAATCTCAGTACAACAGAAGACAATCTGCACAACACACATTATGCAGCCATCATATTCAATATCGGACCAGCCTTCTCAGGGCAACATTGCAGTCCAAACACAAAGAGAATTTTATCGAAGTGATCATCCAATCACAACGAAAATATGCAGTTCTCTTTTCATCTCAGAGTCACACTCAGAGATCTTCACAATTGCAAGGAATAGAGGTATCTCCACAGGATCTTGTCACATAGATCTCTTATTCAAGAGAAACCGCAATTTTGATTATCTCGATCCACAATCTTCCTTCGTCAGGTTCAAGGCCACTCAAGCCCGAACACGGCTCCGAATAGATATTTCCTCCAGTGATAGAATCGTATTTTCTAGACAGGTAGCAATATCTTTATGCAATTGTATGGCAACATGCAACTACAAACACTGTGATGACAGCAATAAAACACCCAAGGAACAACTCACAAATCGCCCCCTCATAAGGATTATTATTCTCAGCTTGATAAATTTAGCTTATCCGCACTTGAAATGTCAACGATGGCAAAAGCATAGTCCTGATCACCTTCCCAAATATAGCCGGATTCCTCAAGTATAGTCGATTGTGCTGGTGAATATATTATTCGCTCTAACTCAGTCTTCTGCAAAAGAGAATAGATGTAGTAATTTCAGGAGAAGCCTGAAAGACTCCCTCAACGTCTTGTCATGACAATATGCATAGGACGAGGAATAAATATCAATCTCCAGATTACCCCTGTTCTGATGATGGTTAAGATTGACACGACACTATATGAATATATATTTATAAGTGCCCTTGCTCAAATGCAAATCGAATGCCCAACGTCAACCTCATACCACCCGATCATGCAACGATATAATTGCTCCAGGCCTTCACGTCTCTATTCATAGATTCATTGGCAGAGATGAAATACAAGCGGCTTTTTCCCTCACACAAACTGTTAGCGCGGAGCATACAAACACTTATATCTTTAACTCCACTCCATGAGTTCCCGTGTAAAACCCCAATCAAAAAGGAAAGCAAATTGCTATTTGAGTGCGAACGGAACTCGGCATCTTACAGTTTGAGTCGTATACTTGCAAATTTTCCATCCACTTAAGCCGTCATTCATGGTGATTATGTTGCAGTAGGATGTATTTTAAATTCAAATGGTCAGTTCAATTGTAATATACCACCATATAGTTCTTGAACTTGGTCCATGCACTGCTGCTAGCATACCCTTATCATAAATAGGTAAAATCTTACTTTTCACAGAGCTTATAGCTCTAAAAGGCAATTGACCTATTCTGTTGCATTAAAACTGCTCAAATCCCCAACAGGAAATAATGCGCAGAGATCGTGTAGTCAAGACGAAACCAATGAAGTGCGATTCCTGATGAAGAGATGTCTCTGCTGACAATTACATGAGAATTTGAATTGTGTCGCTGGTATGATGGCCTTACAGTCTCGGCAATTGCTACAACTCTTTATACAGTCTGCTAGGATGCTCGATCAGAGTCTTAGCTCAAACTAGATTTCCGTGATTCATACACGCGAAGGCTTCGATCCAGAAACTGAATTCTTAACCGCTGAGTTCCCATCGCCTGGACTCAAGACATTTGCGATATCCTTGTAACCTTCAGTGATTAATACATCCACGATTTGCCTTGTTTACTCGATACCATCCTTTAATTTGCCTAGCAATGACTTTGTCTTCCCCGTCAGATGGTCTGAATGTTATATGCAAATATTATCACGCAATTCCCAACATTACTTCTCGACACCTTATTGTCTCCCGAAATGACCAATGATAAAAGGAATTTAACCACAACGGTCAAATAAGAGATGCCCGATATCGGGTCTTGGATAAGCCACAATAAATTAAATATCAGTGATCAAGAGGAATCCGCGGCTGAGATTATAGAGAATTTGCGTCAGTTTTAGAAGAAGATAACAGAAAGAAATCAAGGGCAATCACGGCTGAAAGGAAACGGGCCAGCCTTCCACGCGGATGAGGTGAGGACGAGTAAAGGAGAGCATCATTATCTGCCAGACTCAAACCAAGGTCACGAGACTTCTACCAGACACAGCAATAGTCAGCGCTGAGGCTCGTATTGAGGTCTAACATACAACGACCTCCATTACAGTCGTCTGAGAAGTGAAACATAAAACTCATATTGTATCTGGCCGACCAATAAATATATAACTATGAGTGATTCATTCCTTGTAGTAGTGTGGTGTATAAGGATGGCGAGAGCCGGAGGCTACACAGCCATCATGCCATCGGAAATCTCCCGGCTGTGTTTGAACTAGAGGAGTATGCGCTTGGAAGGGGATATAGATTAAGAAATTCAGACTTGTGAATTTTTAACCATGGCTCTAATACCATGTTGCATTCCAAGAGTTCGACAAGTCTGAAATTTTCTCTAATAGTATTCGATCTACAAGAGCAAAACATTTATCGATTTCAATGTCTCTCATTGTGGATCGGACCTACATTAAATATATAAGGAAGAGACACATCCCATGAGCGGACATGTCTCCACAAAGTGGAGGCATGTCCGTTCATGAGATGTCTCATGAATTGTGCCTTTTCATCTTAACTAAACACCCGATCTCTAATCGGGGTTTGTTACTTAATAAACATAAATGCTTACCAAGATCGATCTAAATTTATCTTGCACAAATAAATAATATCCAATCTGGAAATGATCACCGATAATGATGCTCGATCGGGATCCTATATAAAAACATGAAATGCTAATAATTTGCAATTAATAACCTCTAAATGCAGATCGATAATTTACTTGGAATGTAGTAGATTTCGATATAAATGATGAGATCTACAATTAATATATATATGTGTACATACTGACATACTGACATATATATATACACACATGTATGATCATCATTTCTATATCTTCGAACTAAGCAAAATTATTATTTCCAACAAGGTGGATAATGACTATAATGTGGTTGGTGTATGAATATGTGTGATAAACATGTGGATACTTAGGCAAATGCGTAGGAATGTGTGTGTAAAGATAAGGTAGGGGCTAAGCATATGTAAATGTGTTTGCTTAG
>VDFB02325121.1:0-54263 GCA_007258455.2 Sequoia sempervirens | reverse complement strand
TTAATTCATGTCATATGTTCCTTCTTGATTATTAAATAAATAAATATTATTTATTTATTTAATACATCACTAATTATCTAAAGTCTTCCTTTGATTAAATAACTTTCATAATTTATTTAATTTCCCTTTACCATTTATGTCTTCTTGATTAATTAAATAAATTTTATTTATTTAATTACGTCACTAATTAAGTCCCCTTCTTCTAAAAAATTAAATAAATTCTTATTTATTTAATTCTGTCCATTTTTCACTATAATTAAATAATTTATTTAATTATTTAATTATTCATTAGCTTTTTCTCCCATTAAAATTAAATAAATTTGATTTATTTAATTTAGCCATTCTCTTGAATTTTGAATTAAAATCATTATTTAATTTAAAAATAATTCTTTTATCACATTCCTCCATAATTAAATAATATCTTTATTATTTAATTACTTGCTAGTTACCTGGAGTAAATAAATCTTATTATTTAATTTTCTCCAGCAACCTCTTTGTCCGTGCCGGCATTATCTTCCAATTTAATTCTTGACTTTTGACTTCTCATTTATTTTCGACCGTTGATTGAATTATTTCATAATTCAATCTCCACCCTTCATCCTTACCTGTTGCCCTAATTTTGACCTAACCCTAATGCACACAGCAATATTCAATCTTAAGCATTGATCTTAGGGTTCCTGTCATCTTTTCATCCTGGCCACACGTTCAAAA
The DNA here is from genome assembly GCA_007258455.2 of Sequoia sempervirens. Lineage (NCBI taxonomy): Eukaryota > Viridiplantae > Streptophyta > Pinopsida > Cupressales > Cupressaceae > Sequoia > Sequoia sempervirens. Next base: position 53,552 of record VDFB02325121.1, on the reverse strand, counting down.
TTGCAATTTTTATAAAAGGGCAATTTTGACCTCATTTGGGTCTCTCTCTCAGTCTTTAGCTCTCAGTCTTTAGGTCATTGCATTCTTAGTCTATGTCAATTTGCTGTCAACTTAGGTCATAATCATTAACAGTCATAGCTATTTTAGCTCATTGTAGGGTTATTTTTATTTTCTGCAAATCCTTCAACACTTGCATAGGGCTTAGTCTTTGGTCATAGTTGCTCATAAATCTGAGGGCATTGTTATTTATCTGCAAGCTAGGAGGTGTAACAGAGGTTAATCATGGAAGGTGGAGACATAGGGTAACACTATCCCTTTTGTCTTCACCTCACTTCCATTGTGCTTTGTTACTTTCATAGGAATTTTGATTGTTATTGTGCTAATCCACTTAATAATAAATTTAGATTTTCCTTGATTACGCTTTCAAATGTGAATTTATTATTCAAAAGAAAAGAATTTTTTTATTACTCTTAATGTTACATGCATACATTGTTCACTTGTGGGTAAAACATAGTAAAATTACTAGGTAGAACAATGAGAATGTTACAAAAGGAAGGGAATATCATCATCCCAATCTTATCTTGAATATTGGTTTGCAAGTTTTCGATGAACATTCTTTGAAGATTGACACCAGGAATCTTAATGTTAATTTGTGAGTAAAGCAATTGGTATTGTGCTATGAAATTGGTGACCTTTCCATATATTTTTTGTTTACATTGCATTAAATCGAGTAAGGCCATCTTGGGACCAATATGAACTTGAAAATGGTTGAGGAAGGCATCAAAAAGTTCATTGAATTAACTAATTGAATTGTTTGGTAGGGAGCAAAACCATTCCAAGGCTATGTCTTTCAAGTATCTAGGAAAAATATTAGCCAAGAGCTTGTATTCAAAGATGAAGTCACTACATAAGGTTGTATATGCTAAAACATGGTTGCTAGGATCTCCTTTACCACCATATTTCTCAAATCTAGGAATCTCTATGCCTTGTGCCATTTGCGCTTTCAATATCTCCAATGATAATGGGTTGTATTTGACATATTGTGAAGGTCGACCATTTTGATTTTTGTTTAATATGGAAATTTATTGTTGGAGGGATGACACATTTTGCAAAAGTTGGTTGAGGATGGAATCATTGGTTGTGTTTTGAGATGGAGGTGAATAAGGTGGAGGTGTATATGTGTTGGGAGGACAAGTGAATTGCAAGTTTGGGAGAGGTTATGGGTTAGGAGATATGATGTTTGAATTCACAATGCTAAAAGGATTCTTAGTGGACATACCCAAAGTTGGATTGACGTTGCTAGTTTTTTGTCTTGTTTTAGTAATAGCTGAATAAGTGTATGTAAGAATAGAGGCCATAGTTATAGGGGAGGAATTTTATTTCCACCTTGACTTTGAGTGTATCCCAAATTTTGAGCATAACTAGCCACTGTAGGAACATGATTGTCAATAATATGAGCTAAGCTTCACACAATTTCTATTCCCAATTCATTATCAAGCATTCTTCTCATATTATCTATCATAGGAACCACAATACCGATAATATATTCAACACTCACAAATGTTTGAAGCTTTTATAAGGCTTTATCCATTTTTTGTAGGTTTTCTTGAGGAACATGAACAACAATGTTTTCAACATCAATGGGATTGGAGGTCATAAGACATGTTATTTTAGGTTTAGATTTCAACATGGGTTGACTAGTGTCAACACTATGAGTGAAAGAGTTAGAAAACCCAAGATCCATAGTGGATGTACCAGCACGGAATGCCATGAGTCTCAAACTATGTTTCACTGAAGTATTAGCAATAGGACACTAGGTTGTAATACTCATACAAGTTTCACCAAACCAAAAGTGTACCAAAAATGGAAAAAAAAGCACTAAACAAATGTAGCAAAGATCAACAAATAGGAAGCACAATGCAAGTATGTAAAAAAATATTGCAATATTCAGTTATGACATGCAATAATTTTTTTATTTTTGAATGTAGGAGATTGAAATGATTAATTTTGAATGGAAATTTTATGTTTGAACCATGCACTTGTTTTGACCAATTAACTTGAATGCAAACAATTTCATAAAACTACAATTCTAGAAACTGAAACTGAGATCTACAAACAACCAAAAATAAAGCAAATAGAGGTGGATTGATGCCCCAAATTTTTGAAAAATGACTTGTATAAGGATAGATTCACCCTACGGTGAATGGGTCTTGCACAAGGGTTTGAAAAATTAAGTTATGAGTTTCTGAGTTGATGTTTAAGGTTGTTGTTCTAGGTTGCAAACAAATAACTTCAGTTGTAGATTTCCAAATTTTTATGATTAAATGTAAATGCAATTTGATGACAAACAACAAGCAAAATGATAACCTTTTAGATGCAATTTTGTTTGAATTTTATGATGTAAATGACTAAAAGACACTAATATGCATAATGCTATGTAAAATGAATGCAATATGTATACAATATTTTGGATTTTTAAGATTTTAAAGGATGTAAAATGCAGTTTTAAAACCCTAAATGAAATGCAAACTAATGTAATTTAAAAAAAACCTAAATGAGATTCAATGCAAACTAATAAAAATCCTAGATCTAGGGTTTTGAAGTATTACCAAATTAGAAAGCTTATAGTGTAAGAATGTCAGGTTCACGAGAATGAAACAAAGGAAAATGGGATAGGGGGTGATGTTGGTTCACCTAAATGAAATGATGACCTAGGACACCCTCACTTTTCCTAGTTTAATTAGAAACAAAGATCTCCCAAGGACATAATTGACTTTCAACCTTGAGGTGAGTCAACTATATGGGAATGGGAATTTGTTGTTTCTTAATGACACATATGACTAAAATGCACTTTTGGGAGATAAAAATAAAATACTTAATGAACTCAATTATATGATGCAAAACTTGAAATGTAGAAAATAAGGATAACACAAACAAAAACAATAACTTTTAGGTAGATCTAGGAAGGGTAGAATGATATGTACCTAGCACCAAAAGTGGGTTCGGAACACTACTAAAGGACATATTCACCTTAGGGTGAATGGGTCTCTGTACATGGGTCCAAAATATGATTCCACAATCCTATGATCCCAAATCTTAGCTCCTAATTTCTCTAGATTCCATTGTCAGAAGGTCAAAAATAAATTTTGTAGGTGAGTTTTTGTGGCTTGATAACTTTGATGAAAACTATGACAACTTTGCAAAATTGCTCTTTTGATCCAAATTTAGTCCTTCTTCACCTACAACTTTGCACATACAAAGAGGGAAAAATGTTTGTTTTTGGGTGAATAGGGGTTTTCCTTGGTCAAACCCTAGTTTGGTAATTAAACCTTGATAATGAAAAAATGAAAAAATGGTAAAAATTTGATGAATGAACAATGCTATGTCACAAATCACCAAACCCTTAATGGCTTCCCTTAGAGGACTAAATTCTAACACATCTCTCTAAGGGTTGGATCTTGCTTGAATTGGATTAAATGATTGATTTTATTCTTGAATGTTTGAAACCTACATCACAATTTTATTTCCAAAACATAATATGAACAAACATGAACTTTGACATACTGATATGATCCTGATTGTTGTTGTAGATGACTGATAAATCTACTCTTCAATGCTCTTGAAAATAATATTTTCTCTTGTGAAAATTTCCTTAATGCTAGATAATTCTCCTTAGATTTGAATTGATAAAATAACTATGTATTTATAGGTGTTTATCTAATTTCTCAAAAATTAGATTCCAAAAGATTACATTTGAAACTTGAATTTGAATTATTAAAATGCCACCAAAAACATATTAAAAATTAGGTCTTCACACTTAAGGAGGACTCATTCACCCTTGGGAGAATCAGTCCTGGAACCTAAATCTAGGTCACACAATTTCCAAGGTGTTGAAATTAGTGTTAGTATTTGTTTAATATAAGTTTCCCTTTCAAAAAATGAGAATAATAAGGCTTAGGAATGCATAATTTAGGCAATTAGAAGCTTAATTAAGCCCAATTAATTAAGGGGATGCAAACATAGTGTGAAAATGTAAAGGAGTACATTTTTCTACACTACATAATGTATCCCAAAAGTTTCCATGAAGTGACTCCAATGACACATTTCTTTAGATTCAATCTTACTTGATATTTTTCGAGCCTATCGAAGATTTGAGCTAAGAATTTTAAATTTCCTTTCCTTGTGATTGATTTTGAAAGTATTCTGTTAGAATCCAAGATCTAAGATGCAAACCAGAAAAGCTTTCCACAGAAAGAGAAAATCGGAAAAAGCAAGAGCTTTGCAAAAGATGTACAAAATATTATTATTCAGGAATTCTTAATTACAAGATATGATTTGCTTTATAAAAGAAAAGATGCATAACCCTAATCTTATCTTGAACAACAAGATAAGTGATGAGCATGAAACTCAGAATTAAATATTAGCTCTGTTATGTAAGTGTAATTAAATATTAATTACACTAACACCCCCCCATAAGTAAATATAGGGAGATTCAAAAAAAGCATTCAAAAAACTAAGATGAATGCAAGAAATCATGAATGGGTCTCGACAACAAGGTCTAATCAGGAACCCATGTAAAAATACAATAATGAGGTAGAGAAGGAAAACCTAGTGGGAAAAAAACCCCTACAATGAGATGACTATTGCAAAGAAGCACTGAAGAACACTGGAACCACAATCACAAGCAAGGAAAGATTTCTATCTACAACTAAAATAAAATGGAATCATAATAATGAGACCTGAAGTGCTATGAAACACCGGAAAATCCCATTAAACTCGGGAACAACCTCAACTGTGGAAGCAACAATAGCCAGATGACAGACGTAACTGAAGCTGTATTCGAGCGCCGGCTAAACCGGTGACTAAAAAACTCTTCCATGGGAACAAGTACCATAAAGACTTTGGAACATTAACCATAAAAACATGGCCCTCAAACTGAGAAGGATCTGAACCAATGCAAATCAATAACCGTAAACTCTCAATCTAAAGTGTGAACCGATGTGAATCTGATATGTGTCAAGCTATGACAAGATGTGGCCAAAAGAAACTAGGAAACCAGATAACCAATGTGATTTTCCATCAAAACAAGATGAAGATCAAAGTGCATGCACACTCTAATCAGATTATTATGTAAGAAACCCCCTGATGGAACTTTCTTATTCTTAGTTCATTTATTACACAACCCAACGATTGTAAAAAGGAGAATGCTAATGTGAAATAAACAAAAATAAAAATAGACCTAGATCTATAGAGGATAGAACTCGTTTTCCAACGCCATAAGAATGACAAAAAAGGACTCACCATTCAAAAATAATATGCTCCCCCCAGCAAAACTTAAATATCCGACTTCAACAGAAAAAAAATCCTATCAAACAAAAAAAAATATATGAAACAAACTACACCATCGTAAAATTGCCTACCTACCTTCCTGATATTCATTTCAAAAAAATTCCTCTAGACTAAAAGTTATGATAAATGAAAAAGGGCTATAAAGACGACTTTAGGGCACACTGGCTAAATGGGCACAAAAAATCTTATATTCCCTGGCCGGGCTATCCTTCATGTGACCGGAGTTTCCAAAAAGGAAAAAAAAGAACCCACCACCAAGCGGGTGGTAGGCAGGTTGAGCAGAGGTGGTGCCACTCGTAGCGCCATCGGCTAGGGAGCCCCCCTGGGGCAAGCAATATGACCGAGGGCCAATGAACTGGGGGATGCGGTGGAGGCGTCACTTCTGATGGTGGAGGAGGAAGGAACTGATCAACAAGCGGAAAAGAGGCTAGAGGCATGGTTGGACCGGTGGTAGAATGACCGCTACAAGGCTTTGAAGCCACCGCCGACAGTAGGGGTCCCATGGCCTGAGGGGCCTGTGCAAGGTACGAGACCTGTAGCTTGCAAACGTAGGTACTGCGGACCGAAAATATTTTTGCACAACCCCCCATTTAAAATTAAACCCCACAATTTATGTAAAAGGCCCAAAATCTTTTTTATAAAGCTCAAATTTTTTATATAGTCATGCAATTTTTTTTTGAATTTTTTTTATTTTGTAAAATAAATCGTACCCTGTACTTGGTGGGCCGTACGACCTGCTGGATAATTTTTTTTTGCCTCATGAACAACCGACACCAAAATAGGGCATATTATATGTCAATTTTCGTCTCTCAGATGCTTTGGATCTGATGGCGAGGCCCAATCTACTTGAAAATGAACTAGAAGCTTTGCAACTCCCAGATCTGGCAAATCTTCAAACCCTCATAACTCTGGCATAAAATGTTGAATTTAGGCAAAACAAAAGTCGTTCTTGACTTTTTCAACAGCCCTGAACTCAAAAATAAGCTTAGATTTCCTCCAACATGTGTTGAAAGTGACCATGCAAGAGCACCCAAATAGAGAGACAATCTCAAGGTATGAAACCCTCAAGGAATCCCAAAAAACTTTGCAATGATTTTCTCAAAAATCTGAGAAGGGGCTGCAAATCAAGGTTTTGATACCATGTTAGAAACCAAGATCTGAGATGCAAACCAGAAAAGCCTTCCACAGAAAGAGAAAATCAGAAAAATCAAGAGCTTTGCAAAAGATGTGCAAAATATTATTATTCAAGAATTCTTAATTACAAGATATGATTTGCTTTATAAAAGAAAAGATACATAACCCTAATCTTATCTTGAGCAACAAGATAGCTCAACAAGATAATGATGAGAATAATAAACCTAGGGATTAAATATTACCTAAGTAAAATTATGCAAGTGTAATTAAATATTAATTACACTAACATATTCCATCCACATAATCTTCCAATATCTTGTGAAACATGTCATGGAAGATAGTTGTCATTGCTCTTTGATATGTAGCTCCAACATATTTTAGACCAAATGACATGATGTTCCGACAATAGGTTCCCCATAGACATTTAAATACAGTTTTATGTTGGTCTTCCTTAGATATCATTATTTGATTGTATCCTAAAAAATCCATCCATGAGAGGTAACATATCATCCCCAACTATTAGATCCATGATGATATCTATGTTTGGAAATGGAAAGTCATGTTTAGGACATGCTTTATTCAAGTCTCTAAAATCTGTGTAGACACATAAAAATGACCTAGGCCTGCAAGTTCTATTTTACCACTTTCGTCCTAGCATAATTATGACATTTAATTATGTCCTTGGTCCACATTCGACTATTAATTAAAATTATTTAATTAATTCATATTTCTTTTATTCTTCATGATTATTAAATAAATAAATTTTATTTATTTATTCGATATGTCACTAATGGTCTATTATCTTCTTACAATTAAATAAATTTCTTAATTTATTTAATTCCTTATGTCTTCCTAATTATTAAATAAATGAATTTTATTTATTTATTTAGTATGTCACTAATTCTCATAATTAAATGAATGAATTAATTAATTTAATTATCGGTCATAATCCTCTAAATTAAATAATTATCTTTAATTATTTAATTACCTAAGTTAACATTTCCCTCATTTTAAATAAATGAATTATTTAAAATGATCTCACATTCTTAACTGTCATTTCATTTTAGTAAATAATCTAAAAAATGATTATTTATTGTCACACAAAATCCATATTTTGAATTAACTTAATTCAAAATGGTAATATTCTTACATAAATCAAGTAATTGAGCAAATTCTTGATTTTCCAAATCTACTTTTCAGTTCAACTCTTATCTTATTAATTTTTTGAATCTTACAAATCAAGCAGTCTTTATCTTCTTGATTTTCGAAAATCTTTATCTTTTTGACTAATCGTCACATTTATTCTTGACCGCCGATTCAATTTTCTCAAATGAATTCTCAACCACTAATTTAATGATTTTTCCCTAACCTTGATTAGGGATTGCCACATGAAATATCGTCCATTGATTTTAGGCTTTGTTAGCTTTCAATCTCGTCCGTCTGTCTAAAATTGTATTTTTCTATAAAATGTCAAATTTTCTCATATTTTGGCACCACTTCATGATTATAGACATTTTATACTTAGAATTTACTTTGCATTTAGTTTATTGAATTTGATTACTTGTCATAGGCATAGTCATTTGTCATTTTTCATAGGCATTTTGTCATTCAAATCCTTCAAAACTTGCATAGGACATAGTCAAAGTAATTTTCTCACATACACAAATCTGAGGGCAATAATCATACAATCGTTGTGAGCTAGAAGGTGCTATGGAGATGAATCATAGAGGCTTCAAGGAATAACTGGTATAATCCTTCTTGTATTTTCTTTCATTGTCATTGTGCTCGATAGTTCTTTGGGTTTTAATATTTATGCTTTTAAATGCTAATCTAACCTGAAATTTACCCATTGATACACTATGCATATCTGGATGCCCCCAATAGATTTTGACACTAGTACCATGTTTGAAACGTTGGATAATCAATAGGTCTTATGGAACCTACATTGAGCAACTTTTGTAATTCAACCTTGATCAAGAGTGTTATTTGTGGATGCATTTTCCTTAGGTTTTGTTTCACTGGTTTTGCATTTGGATGTACTTTCAAGTGATTCATGACTAATGAAGTATCTAATCTTGGCATGTCTGCATAGGACCAAGAAAAGTTAAATTTTCTTTCCTTTAAGAAAGTTGCTAGATTATGTCGTTTTATGACCGAAGGATTCAATTATGTCCCCAGAGTATGATTGGGTGTCAAGTTCAATTTTAAAACCTACTTTGTGATATCTAAAAGGAATGTCATTTCTAAGCCCCATGAATTCTATGACAACCTCATCATTTTTGAATGTATCAAGAACCAATGCTTGTTGTTGGTCCTAGTCTATGAGTTGAGGATATATAAGTTCAAGATCATTGTCTTGGATGGGAGATGTGAAGGATGTAGTAGTAATAGTGTATATTGAGGCATTTTCGAATAGATACATAATACACATGGGTAGGTTATCAATATTTTCATCATCAGATGGGTTAGACCAAGAAGAAGCTTCAACCTCCTCATTTAAGATATCCTCAACAAGAGGGATCACATTTTTTTTCGAGTTGTACCCAAGACCTTTGTTCTTTGGTCACTTCTCTGGGATGATGGGTTCACACATACCTTGTTACTTTACACTAAGCCCACCAATATGTGTGTAGCCCTATTTTTTATCAATAGATAACCTTTACTATATGTATCCATAGGAAGAGGAGGTTCCTCTTGTTCTTCTTGGTATACCATTTAGAAATATCCCCTTTGTCTATGACCTTTGATTTTAATTCTCCCCATCTTGTGAAGACAGTTGGTTTAAATTTGAGGATTTATGCACTTTCTCAATATGGTGGGGTTTACCATATGATTTGGGGAAAAGTGGTTGTTTTACCACATAAAATGTTTCTTTGAGGTTGTAGTCACCATAACCATTATCTTATATCTACACTTTAATCTCAAGGATTGTTTGTTGTGTCTTTGATATAGAAGAAAGTGTTGTTGGATGAACATAGGAGGATGAAAGTGCAACTACATTGTTATTTGGAACTTGTAGCAATCTATGTTATTTCTCTTCCATACTTTTATAATAGTAAAAAGGTTTAGGGTCACCATGGATGGTAACTTATTTCTCATTATATGGAAATTTTATGTACTGATGATAGGTAGATTCTATAGCCTACATGGCATGGATCCATGGGAAGCCAAAAAGGATTTTATATGGAAAGTCAAGGTCTAAGACTTGGCATGTTGTCTCTGCAATTTCTGGACCCACTTGTATAGGTAACTTGTTTTTTCCCTCTAAATCTCATTCATTATCATCATAGGCCCTGATGGAGATACCTTTTACTATTTCAATTACTTCCTCAAAGTAACCCAAGTGTTTGACTAGATGAAGGGTACAAATGTTCAAGCCCACACCTCCATCTATCAAGACTCTTTTCACTTTGTGTTTGTGAACATATACTTTAATGTGTAATGTTCAATTATGAAATGATTAGAATGGAAGATCTTTCTCAGTGAATACTAGGTAGTGTGTAGATAAAATGTGCCCCACCATGGCTTGGAACTGATAAGTGTCTATGTCATTTGGTACAGATGAAGACAAGAGATATTTATCCAAAATTTATTTATGTGCAAGTGAAATTCTCAAGAGCTCTAGAATGGATATTTAGGTTGGTGTCTTCTTGAGGTGTTCAATTAATATATAATATGTAGGATTGGATTTTGATGGACCTCTTATTGTTGTAGGGGCTCCTTGAATGGTAACTTTCCCTCTTTGTTATTGTGAATCCACACTCAAGATTTGGTCCCTGGATAGTGACAATGGATATATGATTGTCATCACACTGTATATTGCCCACAACATTGTCGTAGTTGAGATTAAAATTATTGTAGGTTTTAGCTTTTCCAATGTTATTTCATTACCATGGTCTGGAATAGGATTCTTGTATACTCCTAAGTCATTGTTTCTGGAAGTACTAGGTCGTTGGTCGATGTTGACTTCACTGTGATCAATTAGGTCTTGGATAATGTTTTTGAGTTTCATATAGTTTGAAGTCTTCTACCCTTTGGTGCTATGATATTCACAGTAGTCATTCTCATTGTACCATGAAGGTTTGAATTGTGGCTCTTCATACTGTCTGAATTTAGGAAGTTTAATTAAGTTAGTTTGAATTAACTTACACAAGATCGATTCAATAGGTTCTCCCAATGGAGTTTATTTGCACCTTGGTGGATGATTCTTTTGTCTTAATAGTGGTTGTCCCCTTGGTGGATTAGTGTTTTAGACATTTCATTGATTCTGTTGTTGCGTGTTTGATTGAGACAGAACATTTATCACAAATTTTGCATCTACCACACTATCGTTAGTTACATTCTTATTTTTGGCTCATATATTGGGTTTGCCACTTGAACTAGACAGTTGGTAATTGTCCTTAGAGATTTGCACCGCTCCTTTAGCGATGAGTTCTCTCTCAATGTTAATCCCTTTAGAAATGAGTTCTTCAAAGGTTGTTACACATTGCATTCATAATTGGAAGGTGAGACCGGTGTTTCTATTACATGCAATGATCTCTACTTATTGTTTTTTGGGTATTAGCCATTTGCACTTGCTTGCCTTGTGTCTCCATCTTTGTAGGAAAAAGGAAAAGGCTACTCCTTTGTTTCATTATAGAGTGTATAGTTATTCTAATGTGATTTCAACATCAATATTGTAGGATAAATGAGCTAAAAATTGATCTATGATCTCTTGAAATGTTTTAATACTGAGTGGTATATGTGAGAACCATTCTATAGCTTTCCCACCCAAACTAAATGGAAAGAGGTGCATTAGATATGAATCATTATATGATACCTCCATGCAAGCTATTAAAAATTCTCTTATGTGATCTTCAGGGTTACCACTTCATTTATATTTATCAAACTTTGACATTTCAAAGTTTGGGGGAAACAATAACATTGTTATGCTTTTGTCGAATGGGTATGGACATAAGTCTTTAAAAATGTATGATTTTTTCATCTTTCCCAGTTGTATCTCTTGAATCTTTTGTTTCAAAATTTGAATTTGTGAGGATATATCTATAGGTGAAATGTTTGGTTGTAGATTGTAAGTGTTGTATAGATTTGGATCTTGATATGTGGACGGGTTTGTGTCGTATGAATTATATGGAAGTTGAGGTTTTGGACCCATTTGATATTGGAGATTTTCTTGAGGTAAAATACCCATTTGATATGCTAGATTATTTTGGGGGCAGAGGAGGTGCATTGTAAGGTCCATATTGGTGTTGGGGTATGATGTTTTTTTGGGGGTTTTATTACATGTCTTGTTGTTTTTGTTGTTGTGCAAGTAACTATTTTTGAGCTTGCAATTGTTGTTGAGCATGTAATTATTGTTGAGCTTGTAATTGTTGTTGGGAAAGTTGTTATTGTTATGCTTGGATTTGTTGTTGTGCTTGAAGTTGTTGTTGGTATGCCATGTTTTGTTGGTGTTGTGGGGTGGGATTTGTTTGAGGATTAATGTATTGGTGATGTTTTTTTTGTTGTGGTGTGGGTATGTATTGATGTTGTGGGTGAATATTTTGTGGGATGATAGTTTGTTGAGGGGTTTTTGATGGTGTTGCTGATATTGAGGTTGATTTGGAGGTGGTTGTTGTTGGTGAGGTTGAAGTGGTTGTTGAGGGGGATTTTGATATTGAGGTTGAAATGGTGTTTGGGGGGTTGTTGATATTGAGGTTGAAGTGATTATTTAGTAGTTTTTTGATGAACATGTATGTTTTGTGAGGCTGGTGTGGTGAAATGATTGCTTCCATAGTTCATCAAATTCAAATTTGGTATATTTAGATCTTGTATGTTTGAATTTGGTATGTTTGTATTTGGTTGGTTGGTGTATGGTGGTAGATTGTTTGCATTTTGTAAGCCTAGGTTGGTTGGAGTACCTTGAACTTGAGTCTTATATAGTGGATTGTTATATTGATTTGAAAAGTTTGTTTGATCTGCTCCTTGTAAAGGACCATGGGTTTACTTGGTACATTTGTTGAAGAAGGATTTCATAATTGTTCAATGTTATGATGCACCAAGGGTTGAATTTCTTGTGGATGGCTCCTTGCTCCAAAATTTAAAAGGTTGTTTGATCCCTAAGTTTATTGAAATAAAAGTTTGAGGTAAGTTTTAAACCACTTTGTGTGAGTTTTAATAAGTATTAATTTGGATCATCACGTAACATGGCATCTAATGCTCAAGTGAGAGATGGATCTTGGTGCATCTCTAATAGATATTCATGAGTAAATTCATTAGGCTTGTTAGTGATATCTTCTATTTGGAGTATTTCAACTTCAACTAGGTTGGGTTGTATTGTTTTTGGAAAAATAATTTCATATCCTTTAGGATTGGTGTTAGGCATTCCATACAATTGATCACTAGCACTTGTGGTAGTGAGAAGAGTCGTGCCACTAGGATTCTTCTTCATTTTCTTTTGAGAACTAGATGTGATCATAAAACTTGTAGTTGTCCTAGGAGATATGGACTTTGAAAGTGTATGAAGATTTTTTTGTTGGGATATTTGAGTTTCCTCAAATCGAGATAATAAAGACACCTTAAGCTTCTTTGGATCAATGATGAATGTTGTTTGGATGAATGGATGGAAAGAAACCTTGAATTTTTGGGACAAAGTTTTATTTGGATAAAATATCTTGTTTAAGATGTGTTTAGGGATTATTCTTGATTGTACTAGACAATCGAGTCCAAGCTAAGGATGATGATAATGAGATTCACAAACTTTGGGAGTAGACTAATGACTCCAAAGTAAGTTAAGTCACAATGTTTTGACACTAATTTAACTAAGCACTTGAAAGAAAAAAATTCAAGTAAAAAGCTAAACTAGGAGATGATGATAGAGATTTGAACCAAAAGTGAGCTATGTTAGTTTCTAGGTTGTTTATTTTAAATGGATTGGTTTACTCTTTGCGATGGGGTTGAATTGATCTAGTGATGACTAAAGATGTTTATAATAGTTCAAGGTGAAGTAATGATGTGGGATGAAGACGAAAATGTGTAGGTTTTCTGTTGTTTTGAATGATTAAGACAACTAAAGGTTTATTCTACATGAATTTCAAGTTTTATAATGTTTGCTAGTCAAAATTTAGAATTTGGAAGGAACTAATGTTTTTTATTTTCCACTGATAGTCAAAGGCATCGAGATATAGTCAAAGGCGTAAAACCATTTTCTATAAAGGCATCAAAATACTTGCAAAGGAACCTAGATGTAAAAAAAATGTTAAATTGTTGAATCATAGGCATCAAGATGCAAAATTTTAGTTTTAGTCTGAAACAAAGGCGTCGGGATGTGCAAAGGCATCAAGATGCAAACATAAGCATTGTTTTGATAAAAAAAGGTGTCAATTGCATACAAAGGTTTCACACTATGACAGTAAAAAGTGTCACTTTTGTTCAGAGGTTGAATTTTTGCAAATTTGACCTAGGGTTTTGATTTTCTTGAAGTTTATTTTGTGTTTAATTGATATGATAAGTGATAAAAAATAACAAACAACATGTAGGACTGACTCAATAGGATGTTTGGAAGATTTTCACATGTCTTCTTCAACAAGACCGCACTAATTGGTATCACAGGTAGATTTTCAATAAAGATACACAATAGATACACATCCTAATTTAGTGGTAGATTAAGATTATCATCTTAGAGTAGGCCTGTTCATAGAATGGGTGACTAGAGTATGCCAAGGTCATGTACCACCTTGACACCTCTCACCTTGAAAGGAAAAGATCCTAACAGGAAATATTTTTTGCCTCAATAAAGGTTAGTACATAGCGAGTAACTTCAAAAATTGATACTTGTATGTTAAATCAATTTAAGTTAACAGTTTACAAATGACTCTTAGGATTCTATATTTTTACAAGTTTATAGTAGGGGTTTTTCGTGAATATAGAGCTCATTTGTTATGCTCGAGTCGAGAGGAGTCTCCTCTCTACTCATCACCTCCTTGTCTCAATTGACCGAGGGTCATGTGGCTTGGCTTGAAGGATGCTATCTATTCCTTGGGGTCCAACTTTCATTCTCCCCACTTTATATAGCTTGTTGAGAAACAATCTTGAGATCAAAACTTGGGGTGATGAGGCCCCCAAGCAAGTCTCCTACTTTGAAATAAATGAAAATAGTGTTGCTTTTGGTCCCCATGATCATTTGTAGGAGTCATGAGGGGAGAGCATACACAACAATATACCTCAAGGTGTACAAAAAAATTGTAAATGAATGGTGTTTTTGATTTCCAAGATCAATCTAGGCACAAGGAAAGAGCATACACACACCCACTTACCAAACACACCATATAATTTTTTTTTAACTTCACAAAGGATTCAAATATGTGGTTCAATTTTTAAAAACACCAAATTAAAATGTGTAATTTGTTGGTAAATTTTTTATTCCCAAATTGAAGTGTGCAAGTTGTTGGTTCAATTTTAAGCACCAAATCAAATATAAAAGTTTTATTATTCTTTTAAATGCACCAAGGGAAAATGAAATTTGTTTTGTTCATTTTACTTGCACCAATTGAAATGTGAGATTAATTTTATGTGCACCAAATGTAAATGTGAAATTCCTAGATTAAGTCAAAACCTAAACACAAACAATAGTAGATTCTTGCATCCTTTTCAATCAAATGCCACATGCTACAAACTATTAGGTACAATAATTTTTTTTTTAAAGGTTATTCAACATAAAGAATTCAAAATTGGACTATAAACCTTAACAAACAATAGCATTGTTTACCTGACAAAGGTGTCAGATTATCAGGAAAAGGGTGCCACACTATTAGTCAACAAAAGCACCAAAATCTTAGTTTGAAAAGGTGTCACACTTTTAGTTTACAAAGGTGCCAAACTTTCAGTATGGTGGAGCCTCTAAATTTTGAAAATTTTATGATGCTTCCTTACCTTGTCATCATCCTTTGTATCTATTCCCTAGGTTAGGGTTTATAGTTTTAGTTCAAAAGCCCTTGTTTCAAATTTCATAGTCTTGTGCCCTACGTGTTCTAATCCATCATTAGCTTGCTATACCCAGTTGTAGGTCACTTAAGTCACGACTTAAGTCATCATAAATGTATTTTCACTGGCCCCTTGCTCTAGGTTTGTCAATCATCAAATGTTATATCATTGCATTAATATTTCCTATTAAAATGAATTAAGTCTTAATTCATTAATCCCATGGGTCTTGGTCTTGTTGACCTAGTTGGGTCCCCTTTTTAAGACTAACTTTTTTGCATGTGCAAAATTTCTGATGGTTGGATTTGAGGATTTAATCTCAACCGTTCCCCACTACCCTTGTATGAATAAAATAATATTTTTCAAAAAGCAACGGGGTTAGCAAACTAAAGACATGTGTATTTTTGTAGGTGTGGGGCCTAGTCTCCACTTACATACCTGACACTATGAGTTTTGAATCGACAGTCGAGATCCATTGTTGATATTTAATCTTAACCGTTCCCCACTAACCTTGCAGGAATAAAATAATACTTTATGAAAAGCAATGAGGTTGGTGGGCTATCACCACGTGTACTCTCCCATCTCTTGTAAAGAAGGTGGAGTTTGTAGAATGAATGAGTTAGCATTCTAGATGGTGAAACATTATTGGCACAAGATAGGTGAGAGATGGTGACAAAAACTCAAACCTTGTTGACTCAATCTGAGTTGTTGAATGTGCCATCTCAAGAAGCGATCAACGAATGACATTCAAAATTGAAGAAGTGGTTATGGGAGCTGTTCTACTTCATGCGAGGGATCAATAATGGTGGAAATGAGATCCAAACCTACCCAAATCTGATCTAAAGGCACATAAAAAAATGTTTTTCATATAATTGAAGATTGCAAACAAGTTTTCAAGCATTCAGGAGATCAAATTGAGCATTCTAGAGTTCAAGGCAGTCAAAGTTAGGGTTTTCTTCAAGCAAAAGAGTAGTAAGTAAAAAAAAAAACACTCTTCTCTATGTTTCCTTTAAATTGCCTTGGATTAGGGTAGATGTTCAATTTATCTTGCTGTCAAGATATTCCGCATTCTGTTGAATTGCTCTTTAGTGGTTTGAATTTCTTATCAATTTGAAATTCTATCAAACCTGTTGAGATTCCACCTTTGAATCGTGCCCTAGGTTTTTAAGAAAAGGACTAGGTTTTGAACCTCCCTGGTGTCAAAACCCTAGATTAGTTTGAACCTACCTATCACTAATGGCTCCCAAGGCTCAAGTTTCTAGTTCTGAAACCACATCAAGATCTCTTTCCCAAGATATCATTGACCAATTGAAACCCTCAACCAACAAAAAGGCTAAGGGAACAACTCTATTTTATGGCCCTAGAATTAAAGAAAGGTTACTTGACAAACAACACTTTATCAAGGATGCTGATGTGCCATACAAAGGATGGGAAATGTTCCAAAACTGTTTGGAAATAGAAATTGTGGAGTTCCTATTTGCAACACCTGGAGATTGCTATTGATGAGTTGGAGTTATAGACACAGGGATGGAGAACATATATACATGGTCAAGTATAGTGCAGGTCTGGCCTTAGAAGTTGCAATGAATAAAATATATGTTTCTCCCAGTTCAACATGTGACATGTAAATGTTGACTATTGGTGACTTGGAATAATGCTAGATGTTGATTTGGATATTGATCCATGTTTTTCTTTCCTTCTACACACTTTTTGTCTTTTGGTGAAGAGGAAGATAAAGATGCTCAGATAGTTTGAAGAAAACTCTCTTCAATGAACTAACTTTTGAAAGGCACGAGAATCTCCACCAATTGAAATGTAATCTTTGTCTCATATGAGAATATTCTTTTAGTTTGTTGTAACCATTCCTCATGGAATGATTGGTTTAGGCTATCAAATGAAAATGTGACATGTGTACTTTTGGCCTAAAGCTTGTTTCACTCCATTGTTTATGATAAAAGGGAATTCAGGGTCATTCGTGCGGGTCTCTTTTTGAATTTTGGATCTGAAAATGCAAATGTATAACATAGAGAAAATATGTTTTGAGTCTATATGTTAGGATTTGAGTCAAGTAAATGAGTTTTATCAATTGTATGGTTTTCAAGCATGTTTGAATGAAATGTAAACCTTTGAGTCTATTGTATCTCCATATGTAATATTTCATACAAGTTATTAATGAAAACCTAATCAATGATCATTCATTAATTTTCATTGTGCTTTGTAGTGAATTATGTTTTAATTTTGGCTCTGATTTAATGAATCAGTTAAAATACCTTGATTAAAACATGAGTTTGTATGAATATTTAGTGGACTTGATAAGTAGTCATATAATTTGAGCATTTGATGTGTGTGTTGTAATGCAATTACACAAAGATAATGGTTGTTTGAAATTAAATCTACCTTATAATTCAATTTATTATGATTTGACTCCCTTCCCTAAGATAAGACACTGATCTAATAGGTGTTAACACATTTCCTATGCTTTTGATGTTTCAATTTGAGAATAATATTCATAAACAAGTTTACACTCAATTTATTTTGTGTGTAGTTGGTATTATGTGGTATTCTTAGCTTTAGGTGTTTAATTCTCTTTAAGGAATTGCTAGTTTCTTAAAGGATTTCATCTATTTAGCATTTCAATGGGAATATGTTTGCTTAGTATACAATGTGATATAATTGTTTAAAAGATTGCAGGATGCACATTGTGGGATCACCCTCTTGGGTTTTGTAGAGCCCAAAGTGTAGGAGGGAAGCATTCTAGCTTCCTCTTGTTCATTGGCCGATCACCTCCTGAGTATTCAAGAATTGAATCTAGAAAATTCATAGATGCTAGGTGAGATTTTCTTGGTTCTTTAAAAATAACCAACAAATTGGTGACTCCACTAGGGATCAAAGTTTGATTAAAATATTTGTTCTCCAAAGTGCCTTGTCTAGGATCACTATGATTTATAGTGATGTTTATCCATAGAGTGAGTCTATTTCAAATTTTTGTTAACCATTGCTTAGATTTGTTCTAGATGTCCCCCCATCTCTGTGTTTAGAATTTGTTGCTCAAAATTCAACCTAGATTGCCTCATATTCGCAAAAGCTTGTTTGAATCTGATTGGTTAATATTAAATCTCATGTAAATGTGAAGGGTCTTGTAAAAGTTTGCATAAAATCTTAGCACAATTGCTATAAATTCATCCCAATCAATTTTGGTGGTGACTCTAAAGTCTTTGCACCAGTGCATGCCAATACCTGAAGTTACCAAAGAGATTAAGCTAAAAAATAGAAGAAAATTAAAGAGGTTGATCAGAGCAAATAAAATACAAGCACAAATGTGAGGAACCTGTGCCAATATGAAGAAACATCTTGAGCAAAGATTGGAGGGAGAATTGCCAAAGAACACCTGTGAAAAATGGAAAACAAAGGATAAAGGAATAAGTAAGTCTACTCCTCATCCAACTCCTGACCATGAAGTTCATTCTAATTCTAGTTCTAAACATCAAATAATTTTTTTAGAATTAAGTGATGATGCTTCTCCTGAAAGAGGGAAAGTTACAATGAAAACTGTTGTGAGTGAGCAACATTCAAATCAAGCCTTAACTGCTAAATAGAGAAGAGAAAGGAAAATGATACATCAAGATAATGTAAATGCTAGCCGTGCTAGGGCTGTAGGGAATTTGGCCTCAACTTCTAACACAAATACTCCTCTTCCTCATGACTTATTGATTGGGTTTGATGAATATGCCCGTAATTATGGTGAGATTGTAGAGACATCAGATTCTGATACCACTTTACTAGGAGAGGAGGAAATATTCAATGATGTTCAACAACTTAGACGAGAAGCATTAAGATTAGATGAAAATAGGAGGAGGGATTAGGAGAAAGAAGAAAGGATAAGGGAAGCTATGCTTGAGAGAGACATGCTACAAAGAAAAGTTGAGCAAATGAAAGAACTAGAACAATTAATAGCTCAATCTACCAATACAACTGGTCCTACAATTAAAGAGGTTGTATGTAGTGAGCCTTTAACTACCTCAACCGATAATTCTTATGTAAATACATGGACCAATCCTATTGTGAAAGCTTCTATTGCAGTTGTTCCTGTCCCTAGTAGTACAAATGTTGTTTGCTAGACTATTGATAAGGGAAATAAACTAGTTGGGGGTATAAAGATAAAAGAGGGAGGTTCCTCTTAGAGGGACACATCATAGAATAATATTGTTTCATTGGATGATAGGTTAATAAAATAAAATTAGAAATTACAAAAAAGAGTGAATGAGATGGAACTATTAGTTGTGAACACAAAGATGAAGAAGAAGCTAGGTTTCTTAGAATCCACCATAAAGACTTTTGTTCCTGAAACCCAAATTCCTCATCCTCGTGCATCATCTTCAAATCCTCATTTGAATGATAACCATTTTTCCAATACAAACCATTCCACTTCCTCTTCGTAGCTAGAAAATAAGGCTAAGAAAACTCAACAACATGATCAATATGATTCCCAACCAAGAGTGGTTGACATTGGAAGGCCTGAAAACAATTATGATAGGAGAAGGAACCATGACAACCAAAATGAACAAGAGGGACCCTTTGCAAGAAGAAAAATCCATACTGATATATATAGGAAATTATGCTTTGATGCAATCCCAGGGTATCCAAATCCTGTTCCTAATAATGTAAGAAAACATTTACCTAAGTTCACTGGTAACAATTATTTCCATGGTGAAGATCATTTGAAAGCCTTTTAGAGTTTTGTTGAAGATTTTGAGCTTTGGGATGATGATTTTGCAATGAAGTATTTTATGCAATCATTGATTGAAGATGCTACAGATTGGTACAAAAGTTGTCCTGATGCAAGCATTGATTCAAAAGATGCTTTCTATAGATTTTTTAGAGAGTAGTATGGAGACAAAACCAATCCTAGGTTTAGGCTAAATTACTTCAAAAATATCACAAAAGGACATAATGAAATGGTGACTAAATTTAATGCAAGGTTTCAAAAGGCCATGAATGGAGTTCCTGCTTATTTAAGGACTAATGAGAGTGCATGCTTAGTGGTATATTGCAATTCATTTGATTCAAAAATATGCTATTTACTTAGAGACAAAGATCTGCAAAATCTGAGAGATGCTTATAAAATGGTAGTACACATAGAAAACAATAGGAAAGTACTAGGTAAGGGAGGGAGAAGAGATGACCCTAAAATGTTGAAGAATCCTAGAGCTCAAAATGAAATGGCTAGCAAAGTTGCAGCTCCTAATGAAAAATTGGATCAGATTGTCAATTTCTTGCAAAAGGTGGAAAAGAATGAGAAACCTCAGTTCCAGAGAAATGATAGGCCTCCAAGGTTGCAAGATTATCCATATCACACTAATTAGCACAATGGAAATCCAATTCACAGTAATTAGAAAAATGCTCAAGCTCAAGGCACACTTGACCCATTGCAAAAGCATTCTATGAATGCCAATGAAGATTTTCCGTGGTGCATAGTATGATAATTACCTCATTCATCACATCAATGTGTTGTTACAAGATCTATTTACTAGAAGTCACAAGATGATCAAGGAGCTTTTGATTCCCCTCATGATCAAGATGAAATAATAAATGTGCTCATGACTAAATTAGACTTCGCCTGCAATGATTATTCTTTTGATAATGAGCCTGTTAGAGGTGATGTGGATGTGCAAAGGTAGGAAGTGAGTGTATACCATCAACAAGTGTTCTCATATGAAGATACAGACAATGATTACAAAATTTACAATCCTGAATCAAATGAAATTTGTCTGAGAAGACCATCAAATGAAGAAATCCAAAATCTGACAATTGCATTGGCTACTCAAGCAAGGAATACTTATAGTCTAAGAAATAGAGTTGTGGAAAATGATGAGGGTAAGCTAGACAACATGTTCATCAAAGAAAAGAATGTAGGTGACAAAGGCACCAAGACAAAAAATAAGAAAGCGAAGGAAAAACCCAAAGAAAGTAAGGAGCTAGAATTTGGGCTAAAAAGGTTGAAAAGGTCAAGATAGATGAGGAAGTTATTTCTCCAGCTGTAAAGGCTAAGGATTAGAAGCATAGTGCTGAAAAGGGTGAAAAAAAATGATAAGATAATGGAAAAGGATGTAATACTTCACGAATTACCAAAGTATGCTTCTGTGGACATGTTTCAAATGTTGTCTCAGGTTAAGGTTATAGTCCCATTGTTGGAGATGATGAGCATAAAAATAAGGTAGTTTCCCTCATTAACGGTATAGCTGAGGCCTCTAATGACAAGATGGTGATTGATCCACCCAAAGTGAGCAAAAATCAAGAAAAGAGTGATGAAGTGGAAGGAGTAATTAGTGAAAAATCTCAAATATACTTGTGAACTACAGTTAATACATGCCCAAGTTAGGTCAACCCATTTTTTCTAAGTTTGATTATTAATGGGAAGTTGCTAAAGAACTGCATGATTGATTCAAGATCCTCTTCTAATGTTATGCCAATAGAAATTATGAAGGAAATGGGTCTGAAAATTGATAGCACTTATGGAAAGTGTTATGCTATGGATTCAAGAGAAGTACCAGTCATAGGAGTAATTAATAGGGTCCCATACAAGCTTGCAACATTCCTTAAGGAGTTATACATGAGTGTCATGGTAGTTGAAAATTTTCCAAACTATGGAATGTTGCTGTCAAGACAATGGAGTGCATCAATGGGTGGGAGCATACAATGTGATTTATCATATGCTAGCTTTTCCATTGATGAAAAAGATGTCAAGATTTTTAGAGAATCAAGAGCTAACCATATGATTGAGTATGAAGCAGAACTAGCAATAATTCATTTTGTGGATACTGGTTTGGATACTTTTAGAGTTGAAGGATTACAATAGGAAGCAAAAGTTCGGCCACCACTTGATAGAGAAGTCATAGATGTGTCACAAGAAGATGCTCTCTGGACCATGTATTTTGATGGAGCTTGTTCCAAGGAGGGCTCAAGTGCAGGATTTATCCTACTATCCCCACAGGGTAATACATTCAAATACTCTTTCTTGTTGAAATTCACCTGCACAAACAATGTGGCTGAATATGAAGCTTTGCTACTTGGTTTAAGGTTAGCTTCAAAGCATGGCATTAAGATGCTAAAAGTGTTAGGTGATTCTGAATTAGTGGTATCCCAAGTTAGGTCTAGGTTTATTTCAAAAAATAAAAGACTTAAGCGATATATGAATGCATTTTGGGATACCATTGAAGCTGTTGATGCATTTAATATTGATTGGATAAAGAGAGGAAGGAATGTGATCGTAGATTTGTTAGAAAACATTGCTATCAGACCAAATGATATTACTTTTGCTGGTATTTCAAAAGTAGAGGTACAAACTTGGCCTACAGTTCCTGATAATATTTGCAATTGGAAAGTATTTGATGATGATAAAGATATTTTTAAATTCTTGGAATGTATTGATCAATATGAAAGTCAGGAAATAGACTTCGGTTCATTGGTGGTGGAGGTTGATGGTAAAGAGACATTGTTTGGAAATGAAGTTATTCAATTGAAAAAAAACAAGATTCCTAAGGGGTTGGTTGCATTGGAAATGGTTTTTGATGGCCTTGATAAGAAAAATGCTAAGTAGACATCTAGTCACAAGGAAGATTTGGAAGAGATTAATCTTGGAACTGAGAATGCTCCTAAGAAGGTATATATAGGGAAGAAAATGAAACCTCATGTCAGAACCATGCTGATTGCTCTGCTAAGAAAATATAGACATGTGTTTGCTTGGTCAAATGATGACCTAAAACCTTATAGGGAAGATCTTTTTCAACATGAGATACCCTTGAAACTAGATGCCAAACCTTTTAGGTAGAAGTAGAGGCCAATAAATCCAACATTGTAGCCTAAAATGCAAGAAGAACTCATAAAATTAAGGGATGCCAAAATTATCGAGCTTATAAGACATTCTTCATGGGTTTCTAACTTGGTTCCAGTTAGGAAGAAGAATGGTGACCTAAGACTTTGTGTGGATTTCAGGAATTTGAATATATCATCCTTGAAGGACAACTACCCATTGCCTAATATGGAGGCTATGTTATAGAAGGTGACAGGGTGTGAATTGTTATCAATGATGGACGGCTTCTCAAGATACAACCAAGCTATGGTAAGAGAATCTGAACAATATAAGACTGCATTCACTACACCATGGGGAACCTATGTGTATGTAAGAATGTCCTTTGGTTTAATCAATGCTGGTGTTACATTTCAAAGAGCTATGGATGTGGCATTTGATGACTTTATTGATTTATTCCTGGCCATATACCAAGATGACCTCACGACACATAGCAAAAAGAAAGAGGATCATTGTACACATTTGGAGAAGATATTTGTTAGATCTTTGGAATATGGAATTTCCTTGAATCCTAAGAAATGCATTTTTAGGGTTAAGGAAGGTAAGCTTTTAGGGAACATTATCTCTAAAGATGGGGTCAAGATTGATCTTGAGCATGTGGCAACAATAGAAAAAATTCCATAGCCTAAAAATATAAAGGGCATTCAATCCTTTTTTGGAAAAACTAATTTTGTGAGAAGATTTATCACCAAATTTGCTGAGATTTTAGACCTATCTCCAAAATGTTGAAGAAGGGAAAAAAGATAGCATGGAAAAAAGAGCCCACCAAAGGCTTTCAAGACATAAAGCATGCCATGAAGGAGGCTTCTACGCTCAAGTCTATAGATTACTTAAATCCATTTAAATTATTTACTTTTGCTTCATTTCATACTATGGCAGGAGTACTACTACAAAAAAACAATGAAGGATTTGAGCAGCCTATTTCTTTCTTCAACAAATCTTTGCAGGTAGTTGAGCTTAATTATGACATGACAAAAAATCAAGCCTACGCATTAGTAAAGGTTGTAAAAAATTTCAAAAAATATCTAACAAGAGCAATTGTGGTGGCATATATTCCAAGTGTTGTAGTCAAGGATATTTTTACCCAACAAGAAACCACAGGCCGAAGATGCAGATGGATCAATAGGATCTAGGAGTTTAATATTGATGTTCAAATTACAAAACTGGTAAGAGGTCAAGGTTTGGCTAAGTTGATGGTTGAAACTAACTTAGAAGCAAACCAAATAAATCAAGTAGAACATGTAAATGTTGTACCTATGTGTGAAATGCAGACCTATGTGTGGTATAGGAGAATTGTGGAATACTTGCAAACTATGCAATGTCTTGAAGGAATGCCCAATAATGAGAAAATAACTTTAAAGCTACATGATATTAAATATATCATTATTGATAATTAAATCTGGTGGAGAAGCCTAGAGGGTGTATTGCTTAGCTGTGTGGATGGAGATCAGGCTGAAGAACTTCTAAATCAAATGCACAATGGAGAATGTGGAGGTCACTACATGGCGAAGAACACTTCTCATAAAATACTAAGAGTAGGATTTTGGTGGCCAACTATGTTTAAGGATGCTCATATATTTTTCAAGAAATGTGATGCATGCCAAATATTCACTAG
Organism: Sequoia sempervirens; assembly: GCA_007258455.2. Classification (NCBI taxonomy): domain Eukaryota; kingdom Viridiplantae; phylum Streptophyta; class Pinopsida; order Cupressales; family Cupressaceae; genus Sequoia; species Sequoia sempervirens. The sequence continues at coordinate 28,629 of VDFB02325121.1, read as the reverse complement.
AAAGTTGAAGTTCTTAGGTAATCTGCCACTTAGAAAGATTTCAGTTTAGGCTTCTTTTCAAAAATGGGGCATTGACTTTATTGGGGAAATGTCAGAGAAGTCTAGTGGGGGGAACTCTTGGATAGTTGTTGCAACAAACTATTTTACAAAGTGGGTGGAAAAAATTCCCACAAGGATGGAAACAAGTAAAGTAGTGATTGACTTTTTGATGAACATATTGAGAAGATTTGGGGCCCCAGAAAAAATTATTTTTGACAATGCCATGTGTTTCATATTAGAGGAATTAACTGAATTTTGTAGTAAGCATGAAATAAATATATCTTACTCATCCCCTTATCATCCCCAAGGAAATGGAGAAGCAAAATCCAACAATAAGAGTTTGATGAAGATCATCAAACATGTGATTAAGAAGAACAAAAAAGGCATGGGATTCAAAACTGTAACTTGCACTATGGGACAATAGGACTACTGTCAAGAAAGTTATTGGACAATCTCCATTAGACCTTGTATATGGCATAGAAGTGAGGACACCCCAAACAACTTGTTGAAAATGTAAAAGTTTGTTTAGGAATAAGACACAAATATCTATGATGATATGAAACACATAATGGAGGAGTTAGCTGAGCTTGATGAAACTAGAAGAGAAGATCATAAAAGAAATGAAAAGCTCCAACTTCAAGTTAAGAATCTATATGATAAGAAATTTGTTGAAAGAAAGTTTGAAGTGGGAAGCATGGTCTTGATGTGGAAAACAAGATCATAAGATAAAGGAAAACATGGAAAATTTGACCCTCTGTGGCTAGGCCCATATCTGATTGCAAACACACATGGAGAGAATTCATACTTCTTGTAATCATTAACAGGTGAACTTCTTGAGCTACCAGTACATGGACAGTTCTTGAAGCCTTGTTTCTCTTGAAATAGGTTGTTTTCTATGTACACTATATAGTCTTGTAATTATTGTATATAGGTTTGGTGTGTTTGCTTATGGCTACGTTTGCTTGCCTTGTCCTGGAAAGCTCCTGGGTTTTTTGTTTCTTTGTGTCTGGTTTGCTTCAACCTTGAGATCTAAATTCTTTCCATACCTGCTAGGGGTATGCGTCCCCGAGCAGGAGCCACTGGTGGAGCCTCTAAATTTTGAAAATTTTATGATGCTTCCTTACCTTGTCACCATCCTTTGTATCTATGCCCTAGGGTAAGGTTTAGGGTTTTGGTTCAAAAACCCTCATTTCAAATTTCATAGTCTTTTTCCCTAGGCGTTCTAATCCATCATTGACTTGCTATATCTGGTTGCAGGTCACTTAAGTCATGAATTAAGTCATAAGAAACTTATTTTCATCAGCCCCTTTCTCTAGGTTTTTCAGTCATCAAATTTTATATCATCACATTAATATTTCCTATTAAAATTACTTAAGTCTTAAGTCATTAATCCCACGGGTCTTGGTCTTGTCGACCTAGTCAGGTCCCCTTTTTAAGACTTTTTTTTTGCATGTGCAGAATTGTTGATGATTGGATCTGAGGATTTAATCTCAACTGCTCTCCACTACCCCCACATGAATAAAATAATACTTTTCAAAAAGCAGCAGGGTTAGCGGGCTGAAGACACATGTATTGTTGCAGGTGTGGGGCCCGATCTCCACTTACATACCTAACACTATGAGTTTTGAATCGATGGTTGAGATCCATTATTGAGATTTAATCTCAACCATTCCTGGCTAACCCCGTAGGAATAAAATAATAATTTATGAAAAGAAATAGGGCTAGCAGGCTATCACCATGTGGACTCTCCCATCGCTTGGAAATAAGGTGGAGCCTATAGAATGAACAAGTCAACATTCTAGATGATGAAACATTATTGGCATGAGATAGATGAGAGATGGAAAAAAAAATCAAACTTTTTTGACTCAATCTGAGTCATCCAACACACCATCTCATGAAGAGATCAACAACTGACATTCAAAATTGAAGAAGTGGCTATGGGAGTTGTTCTCCTTTGCGTGAGTGAGTAGTAATGGCAGAAATGACATCTAGACCTACCCAAATCTGATCTAAAGGAACTTAAAATATTGTATTTCACATAATTAAATATTGCAAACAATTTTAAAAGCATTCAGGAGATCAAATTGAGTGTTCCAGAGTTTAAGGCGATTGGAGTTAGGGTTTTCTTCAAGCAAAAAACCCGTAAGTACAAAATAAACACTCCTCTATGTGTTTCCTTTAAATTTCACTGGATTAGAGTAGATGTTTAATTTATCTTGCTATCAAGATATTCCTCATTCTGTTGAATTGCTCTTTAGTGGTTTGAATTTCTTATCAATTTGAAATTCTATTGAAGTTGTTGAAATTCTACCTCTGAACTGTGCCCTAGGTTTTTAAGAAAAGGACTAGGTTTTGAACCTCCCCGATGTCGAAACTATAGATTAGTTTGAACCTACATGTCACTAATGGCTCCCAAGGCTCAATTTTTTGGTTTTGAAACTGCATCAAGACCTCTTGCCCAAGATATCATTGACCAATTGAACCCTGAATCAAGAAAAAGGCCGAGGGAACAACTCTATTTTATGGCCCTAGAATTAAAGAGGGGTTACTTGATAAAGAAAAAATTATCAAGGATGCCGATGTGCCATACACAGGATGGTAAATGTTCCAAAACTGATTTAGAAATAGAAATTATGAAGTTCCTTTCTACAACACCTGCAGATTGCTATTGATGAGTTGGAGTTGTAGACACAGGGATGGAGAACATATATACATGGTCAAGTATAGTGCAGGTCTGGCCTTAGAAGTTGCAATGAATAAAAGATATGTTTCTCCCAGTTCAACATGTGGCAAGTAAATGCTGACTATTGGTGACTAGGACTAATGCTAGATGCCGATCTGGATATTGATCCATGTTTTTCTTTCCTTTTGCACACTTTTTGTCTTTTGGTGAAGAGGAAGATAAAGATGCTCCAATGGTTTGAAGACCACTCTGTCCAATGAACTACCTTTTGGAAGGCACGAGAATCTCCACCGATTGGAATGTAATCTTTGTATCATATGAGAATATTCTTTCAGTTTGTTATAACCATTCCTCATGGAATGATCAATTTAGGTTATCAAATGAAAATGTGACATGTGTACTTTTGGCTTGAAGCTTGTTTCGCTCCATTGTTTCTGATAAAAGGGAATTTAGGGTCATTAGTGCAGGTCTCTTTTTGAATTCTAGATCTAAAAATGCAAATGTATAACACAAAGAAATTATGTTTTGAGTCTATATGTTAGGCTTTGAGTCAAGTAAATAAGTTTTATCAATTGTATGGTTTTCAAGCATGTTGGAATGAAATGCAAACCTTTGAGTCTATTGTCTCTCCATCTGTAATATTTCATACAAGTTATTAATGAAAACATAATCAATGATCATTTATTAATTTTCATTGTGCTTTGTAGTGAATTATGTTTTAATTTTGGCTCTGATTTAATGAATCACTTAAAATACCTTGATTAAAACATGAGTTCGTATGAATATTTAGTGGATTTGATAAGTAGTCATAAATTTGAGTATTTGATATGTGTATTGTAATGCAATTACACAGAGATCATGGCTGTTTGATATTAAATTTACCTTATAATTCAATTTAATATATTTTTATTCCATGTCCTAAGATAAGACATTGATCTAATAGGTGTTAACGCATTTCCTGTGGTTCTGATGTTTCAATTTGAGAACAATATTCATAAACAAGTTTACACTCAATTTATTTTGTGTGTAGTTGGTATTATGTGGTATTCTTAGCTTTAGGTGTTTAATTCTCCTTAAGGAATTCCCAATTTCTTAAAGGATTTCATCTATTTAGCATTTTAATGGGAATATATCTGCTTAGTATACAATGTGTGATATAGTTATTTAAAAGATTGCAGGATGCACATTGTGTGATCACCCTCTCGAGTTTTGTAGAGCCCAAAGTGCAGGAGGGAAGCATTATAGCTTCCTATCGTTCATTGGAAAATAACCTCCTAAGTATTCAAGAATTGAATCTAGAAAATTCATAGATGCTCGGTGAGATTTTTTTGGTTCTTTAAAAACAACCAACATAGCAAACGCGTTAGATTGTCTTGATAGAAGACAAATAACAAGTTAAAATAAAGGTTTCAATTTTTCACAAAGGCGTTAGACTGTTGAATGATAGATGCACCAAAATTTAACAAAGGCACTACCCTTTGACAAAGGCATTGCAATGTATCCTACAAATAAACAAAACATTAAAAAATCAAATATGTCAGGCTTTGACAAAGGCACCAAAATTTGAGCTATAGATGCATCAAGATTTTGACAAAGACATCACACTATCGAAACAAAAGTGTCGCACTGTCTTTGTAACATTTAAGGATGAAAAAAATCCACAAAATGATTAAAGCAAGGATGTGGTCCCACCATGAATGCCAAAATATCGTAGGGAAGTAATTAAGCATGAATGAATCAATTAGATTCTAAAACACTAAGAATTCAAACAATTAAGATCATACAAACCCATACTCAATGAAATTCATTTGCAAAACATTCAAAAGTTTTAATCTAAGATATTGAACATAATTCAAATAAATTAAACAATTAGAAAGTGAAAACCCTCAATACCAATGTGGATTGATGCATAATTGTGATGTGGATTGCTTGATTGAATGCATAATCCATGTTGCAAAAGCTTGATACGAGAGGATGTAATTCACAAAGCAAGCTATAAAATGCTCAAGAATTCTAAAGTAAGGATGCTATCAAGATTGTGAATGATTTTCATGTTGATGAAGGCTTGTTTTGTAGATTTTGGGAATTCTGATCTCAATGGTCAAGATTCAATCTGAGGATCAATGGATGAGAGGAAACTCAAGGAGGTGAGTGTGGATCAAGGAAGATCAATGGTGGAGGATTCATGAGAGCCCAAAATATTCCTTATTTCATAGAAATAGGTTGGAAATATTTTGAATTGGAGGGAAGAATTTGAATTTGAAAAGGGAATATTCTTTGTGCAAGTTGGAGGATTGGAGGAACATTGGCCTATTAAACAATTATTAAAATTATTTAATTGTGAGGATGAAGGGGACTAAGATTTTTAATTAAATAATTGGGAATTATTTAATCAAGAGAGATTATTAGTGTGAAAATGATGAATTAATCAAATAACCCTAATTATTTGATTAATAGGAGAATAAAGTGAATTTAACTAAATAATTAGAAATTATTTAATTAAATGGACTAATTAGGGTGAAAATGAGGGAAATGATGTTAGTATGTGTGGACACAGAAAAAGTATCCCTTTTTGCTTGCTTGATATGAGAATAATTAATGAAAAATTGGACTTAATAAGGCCTTGATTTAGTGTTTTGAGGTGTTTTACTTATCCACATTAGGTCTTGGACCCTTGCAAACTGAATAAAATGCACCTAACAATGTCTTGTAAAGGTGTTGTAAAAGACTTGCACACTTTTCTAGACTAATGGACCTATTTTCCCCTTAATTCAATATTGTAAAATGTATTTAATGGCATTATCACATTAATCTAGAAGGCTTGTAAATTAAACCTAATTCTAATCTAGTGTTGTAATGTGTTTTACACATTCACATTGGATGTTGTGCCTTTCTAGGATATGTGGACCTCATTTTAATGATGTAAAGTGTATTTAATCACACTTTCACATGGAAATTTGTGTCCTTAACCCTAATTACCCTTTACATCATCATTAATAGGCACCTATGGCCCCATATTGTGCATCTTGAGGCTTATTTTGATCAAAGACCTGACTATATCATCATATAAACCTGATTTCACTCCCCGACAATCTAGTTGGCAAAAGAGCCCCTATGGGACCAAGTCACCCATCTTAGTGAATTAGTCCCATCCAAGTGGACTAAGTCACCCATCTTGGTGACTTAGTCCCATTTGGGCTATTTTTGAGGTTCAGGCGAGAAAAATTGGATTTTAACTTTATTTTTCCTTCATGTCGGCCTTGGGGATCAAATTAATGGGAAAATTATGTGAATTGCCTATAAATACAAGCCTCTAAGCCATAATTCATAACCTAATCATTCATTCATTAATCTTCCATCTTGAGTCAAGAAAGCTAGGGTTTTAGCATTCTAAGTCATCAAGATAGCTTTCTAAGGCATTCAAGGGAAAATTCTTCATCCATTGCTGTAGAAATTCAAGATCGATCATCATGGAAAGTCTCTAACTCCATTGTTTCATGCTTCATTACATTATTTCTTCATTTTGGTTTAATTACCTAAAAAGAGGTTTGACCAAGGCAAACCCCCATGCCCTACCAGTCACCATTTCTTTCTCTTTCTTTGTGTGTTTGCAGATTTAGGTACTTTGAGGGTTTAGAAATCATTGAAGGATAGATTAAAAAGTTTTTTAAGACATCTTCTTATTGCCTAAGTCAAAATATCCACAAAAATTCACTTACAGTGCCAAAAATTAGAGTTTCAGAGGTGGACACCTATTAGGAACTGAAGTGCAAACTGAGGGATTCTGTTTTCACTTTTAGATTTTTAGAAAAACCAAAGTAGACTAAGTCATGTAAAATGGTGACTTAGTCCCACTATACCTATTTTTTAGAAGTTTATGTAGATCTAGATACCCATTTGGCTGAAATGGGCTCTGGTGTAGTTTTCCAAATCTGGGACTAAGTTGCCTAGAATGGCGTAAGTGTCCTAGTAGGTCAAAATTTTAGGATTAACAACATTTCTTGTCTCCATTCCAGTCTACAACACATTTCCAGGTGCTCCTCTTTAGTTTCATTCATCTATGTTATTGTTTCTTTACATTTCTAGGTCTTTTTGCATACATCACTATGTTTTCAAACAAGGTGCATTTCTTTAGTTTTCATTTAATAATCAATATCTTTTACCAATTTTCTACATTTAGATCATTTCATTTAGGTGCATTTTATTCATAATTTCATAGTTTTAAGTAAGGACATTGCACATTTTGGCCCACCTCTCTCCTTTTAGGTGAACAACCCTAGAAGTGCAAGAGAATCTTGGGTGCCAAAAACTTTGTCCATAGTACGTGAAATCAAGATGCGTGATATGGCTAGGACATTTTTAGGTGTCTATAGAATTTTTTTTTGTAGAGAAATATTAAACCAATATTTTTCTTCCTTGAACTTCCAAAATCTTGCCATGTGTCCTGTGTTCTTTGATGTTAATATTTCGTAGAAGAATCAACTATCGATAAAGCGTCAAAGTTTGTCTTCATGCTCCATCAAGTCCCTAAAATGAAACAAGGTGTCATAGACTTTTCCATAAAAAAAATGTTTTCTCATTGTGAAGGGAATTTCAAATTGCCATGATCACTGTTGATTTCCTAAGATCAATGACCTACATTAAAATATAAAGTATGACTACTACTGGTTGTGCATTTAAGCATGCAAAGGAATTAATTATGGATTTGATCCGTATCTACCAAATTATTGAAGGGAATGGTTTAATTACTTCATTTCTTGTCATTCTGAACCGTTGATTTTTGGTTCCTAGGGCTTCTCTAACTATTCTAGGGTTTTTCACCTAAAAGGAGAGAAGTAGGCCAAAAATGTTAACTATTCATTCAATTTAATGTCATGTGTGATGTTGTCTAACCTAAATGAAGTTAACTAAATGAAATTGACTAATCTAGATGAATGAAAATGAATGAAAAGTGCAATTAAAGCTCTGTTTGAAAACACACTATGATATGCAAACAACTAAGTAAATGAAGAAAATATGCAGAACAAAAAGGAAAGGGATGAATATGAGTGCACCTGGATGAATTGTGATGAATCTGGAGTGTTTTGGATGTTGATGGAAATTACTGATTTTTCACAGTGGGACTCATTCACCTAGGGTGGCGAATTAGTCCTCCTATTGGTGAAAAACTGTTAGGAGCAAGTTTTTGTCTGTCAGGATTCATAATCTGATAAAATTTAGACTTTTAGTCCTAAGGTCGAACTTATTCACCACAGGTGGTGAATCAGTCCTCTCCCAAATTTCTAAAAAATTAGGAGACAACTCTGTAACACCAGATCTGTAAAAGTCTACTTGTCGGGTTGCCGAAGTCAATTCTACATAAAACGGATAAAAAACCTTCTCCAAGCTTGAAATAGACTTAGGGTTGACTTGAAGCACCCTAGTTGACTTATGACCTCTTCAACACCAAAATCTTGTCAAATCTACATACCTAGGTCATGAAACAAACATGCAATAGGGAAAAATAGTTTTAATGTTAGTGAATAAAGGGGTTTGCCTTGGTCAAACCTACAAACTTTGGTAATCAAACCTTCAATAAAATAATGAAATGCAAAGGAATGATAAAATAACAACATGCAATTTCTATTAACTTATCAAACCCTTGATGATGCAATTCTGAAGTAATGTCAATGGCTACTTCAAAGTGCTTGAATTGATATTGTAAAATGCTTGAATACTTAAGTGAATAGGTGGATAAGTGAACTTGATGAATGGGGGTTAGAATGAGATGAAAATCACTTATTTATACACACTTGTGCCTTAGTTTCCCATTCATACCTCATCACAGGCCAACATCAAGTTATTTTGAATAACATCTCAAAAGGAAATTTAAAATATTTTAAATTTGGGGCCAAGGGGGACTCATTCGCCACCCATGGCGAATGGGTCCCACCTAGGAAATATGAGAAAAACACTTAATTAAGCATATGAGATCCTAAAGGGGTCAAATAAAGCATAAGAAAAGGATAAATAGTGAAGATGTGCCTAGAAAAGTATGAAAGCTTGTTACAAGACTTTACAACACTTCAAAATAAGACTTGTTGATGAATAAAAAGGTGATTTTTAGGTGAATTGTAATTAATAGGGTCAAGAAGAATGTAGAAATGTATTACAACACTTCACAAAACCTTCACAAGATGTCTTTCTTTTAATTTAAGTACCTAAATAAGCATGTTCAAGCCATGTTGCAACATAAAATCAAAGCAACATAGTTCCAACACCATGAAACAAGACCTAAAAGGCCATGAAAATGACAAGGGGCCATTTTTCTATGGCACACATTCAAATCACAAAAGATGAATACCAAAGAAAATTACTAAAGATTTCTAGGTGAACGAGGGTTTTCAAAGTGAAATTAGGGCATTATGTGAGTTACATTCAAGTAAGTATATTAGATCATCTCTATGTAAAATTTAAGGTGTAAGGGTGTGAATTATTTGGAATCAAGTATTCAAAAAGGAATTTAGGGTTTGTAAAGGGGTAGATTCTACAAAATTTTACATAAGTCTTCAGAGAAGTTCAAAATTTATGAAACCCTAGTTGTTTAACTTATAAACCCTAAAATTAGAGAATGGTTGAGACATCAAAGGGTTACAAGAGGGGTTGGGCGATGAAATTACCACATAGCTTCCTTGATAACAAAAGAGGTTGAGAATGGCTTAGGGGTTCAAAATTCTAGCCAATAGGGTTTTTGATAAAAAATAGAATTGCAGAGATCCTATCATTCCCATCCAAGATTATGCCTTATTTAAGCATTCCTTCCAAAAGGCCTTAGAAAATAGACTTTTATGTGACATTTGATACTTAGGGTTAGGGAGAATGGTTGTGCACAATATTTTGATTAATGCTGATTTGATCATAACAGTTGCTAGGGATTACAACCCTAAGAAAAGGGCATTATTTACTACAAGTGGGAAATGCCTCATGCCCATGAATAAAGCCCATATCTATAAGGTATTCAATCTAAATCCTAATGCTCAACTACCTATAGATTCAGGTGCTTTAACTAGATAATAACAAAGTTATAGCTCGATAGTTACAAAGTTAAGTGGTTACCATGTTTTAAGCCTAGAGGGCCTCATAGGGAATTACAAAGGTTTGCAAAAGGTGATTTGGATCCTTTTGGCTATGATATTTTTAAAGATTATTTTTTGAAGACATACTTTTCTTTATGTCTAATCCTAGGGTTGGAAAACAAGATTCATATGCCTATTGAAACCTAATGGTGTTAGCTATGGATATCCATAGCAAAGATGCTAATAAACCTTATGATTATGTTGGATATGTTGTAGAAGAGTTACATAAGTCCTTAAGTTCAATCAAGAAGGATATAAACATAGTTCATTTTAAGTTGTACTCATTGTTGTGCCACATTATTCTCTACAGTGAAGAAAAGGTATGGTCCCCCCATTTGTAAATCAGGACCATGAATGAATAAAAAAGAACACTGTCAATCTAGGAATGTACTTATATTTGGGATAAGGATTGTGATAAGGATAATTATTCAATTTTTGAGCAATTCTTTGTTAGAATAGTGTTGGACAACTTAGGTTTCCCAGTGGATTATAGGTTGTTAGATGAGGTTAGGACATTCTTGAGGCCCAAGGATCTCACTCCTGAGAAAGGAATGTTGGAAACACAAGGGAAGACAACTAAGAGGGTGGTGAATTAGTTGTCACAAAATTTCAAACTTATTCAACTTATTAATCTTATTCTCAAATATAATCAATAATCATGAAATCATAAATCAAAAACATATTAGAAACACATATAACACCAATATTTTTACATGAAACCCTATCAGGGGAAAAACCATGGTGGAGGTTAGTCCACAAGATTATACCCTATTAAAAGTGTAAAGAAATATGAATGGGGAATGCACATGCATTCAGGTGCACTGCCTAGAGCTTGCTGCTCAAATACATAAGGCTTACTGCCCAAAGGAAGACACACTATCTTACAAAAGATTGAATTACATCCACAGGATTTGAATTGAGAAAAATAGCATCTGCTAATGCCTGATTACAGTTCTAGTTAAGCACATGAACACTTCTTCACACTTTGCTCACTCTTCTTCATACTCTGCTTTTGCCTTCAAAATATCTGAACATTATTTGCACATAGGAATCGCACACTTTGCATAATCATTCCTTCAAATGATAAAGCAATCGCTCTTATATATCCACAACAAGAAATTACATCGCTACATGTTGGCCTCAATAAAATAATAAAATGAATACAAACTGTCGGCCCAAAACATTAAAGATTATTAATGTGAATCAACCAAGGTTGCCCACAACATAGTGAAGAACCAAAATAAAATTCTCAAACATGAACCACCTTCAAAAATTAATCCTCGAAGATCCACAACATGTTACAACACCCTGTCGGCTAAGAATATGAAAAACATGAACACACAAGAGAAAATATTGAATTGCGAGCACAACGATCAATGTAGACATGAAACACAATAGAGAATGATCTAGAAACATCCAAAAACATCATGAATCACTAGAGAAGCATCCACAAAAACTAAACTAACTAAAATCGTATTAGCTTCATTCAGGAACATCAATTGAAGCAATAGAAAAACTATCAGAATACAAATCTTCATAACTCAATCAAATCTTCAAATGGATCTCTAAAACTTAACATGGATAAAATAGATATACTCGAAAAGAAACCCTTTAATCCACAACCATTGATCATCAACATACTAAACTCATCGACAGACTGAACTTCACTTCACAATTGACAACCTATAACTTATTTCATTACAATTTTCTCAATATCCTCGACATATACAACCTCTAAGACATTAATGCTAATAGTGTTGACATAAATGACAACCACATATTAGAAACACAACCACAACATCCAACAATGTCCCCCTTTGGAATTGATGGCAACACATGATGTGAAAAACACCATCAATGCAACTATCTTTAGCACTTAATCCCCCTTAGGTTCTGACTCTTTTCTCCTCAAAAAATCTTCTCTTACATGACTCTTCTTCTTAGATAATTCATATTTTTTCACATTACTCTTCTCCCCCTTTGACATCAATGACAAAGATCTCTTTTCTCCACACAAGCTCTACATCACATATCTGAACATCTGACTACTCCCATTGAGTAGTAGCCACCACAACATCAATCTGGATCAAAATATGACCATGAAATGCATGGATTGATGTAAGCCAATGCATCTTAGCTCTGATTAGGATTGGTAATCACCCCTAGCTTCCCTCTAAGATAATCAAAATTATCCTTAGGCAATAGATTTGTAAAGATATCTGCAATCTGATCCTTACTAGGAACATACTCCAATCTGACTTCCTTTTCACTCACCTTCTCTCTCAAAAAGTGAAACTTGATAGATATATGCTTGGTCTTTGAATACAACACTAGATTCTTAGAAATATTAATTGCACTTGAATTATTATAGAATATAGCAATGGGTTCATCATACACAACTCTGATATCTTTCAACATCTGCTTCATCCATAATACTTGAGTACAATTGTTAGCAACAACCATGTATTTTGCCTCTGTAATAGACAAAGAAATGACATTCTGCTTTTTACTTAACCATGAAATCAACTTCTTACCCAAGAAAAATGCATCACCACTAGTACTATTTCTTTCATCCACATCTCCTACCCAATCAACATCAATAAAAGAACTCAAAGTAAGATCATCATCTTTAGGATACCACAACCCAAAATCAATTGTTCCCTTCAAGTATCTAAAAATCCTTTTCATAGCAGTTACATGATATTCTTTAGGATCAACTTGAAATCTTGCAACAATGCATACAACATTCATGATATCTGGTCTAGTTTGAGTCAAGTAAGGCAATCCACCAATCATCAATCTATATCTAGTCTGATTTGTTTTCAGAGAATCATCATATTGTGTCAACTTGTATCGATCACCATAGGTGTACCAACTGGATTTGAATCTTCCATACCAAACTTCTTCAGTAATTCTTTCACATACTTGGATTGAGATATGAAGATCACTTTATCTAACTGAGTAATTTTCAATCCCAAAAAGAATTTCATCTCACCAATCATAGACATCTCAAACTCCTTCTACATCTAATTAGTAAACTTCATGCACAAACCATCATCTCCTCCAAAATGATATCATCAACAAAGACTTCAACAATCAAATCTTTATCATGATCAATCTTGAAATAAAATTACTATGAACAATACTTTTATTGAATCCAAGCTTCCACAAATACTTGTCCAATCTGGCATACCATGCTCTTGGGGCTTGCTTAAGTCCATAGAATGCTTTCTTCAACCAAAAAACCATATCTCCCTGATTAGTCAATTGAAATCTATCAGGTTGCTCAACATATACTTCTTCCAATTCACCATTTATAAATGTTGACTTGGCATCCATCTGATAAACCTTGTAGTTTTTGTAGGCAACATAAGCAAGAAATAATCTCACAGCTTCTCTCCAATAGATATGAGGAACATTTCCTTCCAGCATCATAGTCCTAGTAGCATCTTGAACTGTCCTATTCTTCCTTTCCACAACTCCATTTTGCTGAGGTGTCTGTGGGGCAGATAATTATCTCTTTATCCCATGCACTTCACAAAAATAATTAAATTCATGAGAAGTGAATTCACCACCTATATCCGATCTTAGACATTTAATCTCTAGACCTGTCTTTGTCTCAACCATAGCCTTAAAAGTCTTGAATTTCTCCAAAGCTTTAGATTTCTCCCTTAAGAAAGCAACCCACATCAATCTAGAGTAATCATCAATAAGTAACATGAAGTACATGTCTCCTTGTAAACTTATGATTCTAGAAGGAACACACAAATCAATATGAACAAGCTCCAACACTTCTTTTGAACAATTTTGTTTGCTTCGAAGTGAAATTCTAGTTTTCTTCCCTAACTGACATTCCTTGCATATAGTATTAGTAGGCTTTACCAACTTAGAAAGATCTCTCACTGCCTGAGTAGAACTTATCTTAACAATATTATCAAAGTTTACATGACACATTCTCCTGTGCCACAACCAACTTTCATCAACTTGAGCAATCAAACAACTTTTACTAGTAGCATTTAGGTGAAAGATGTTACCTTTTATTTTTGTACCCGGAGTAATCACATTTATGAAACTTCCCAATATTCTACAGTTTCCATTCTTGAATTGAAGATTGTATCCCTTGTCAACAATCTGTCTGACACTTAAGAGATTATGATTCAAACCTTCCACATATAGAACATCATCAATATTATTCTTACCATCAAGAGAAATGGATCCTTTGCCATGAATTACACTTGCTTTGTCATCACCAAATATTACAACACCACCATCATACTTTTCTAGGCTCACAAACTTTCTTTTATCACTTGTCATGTGATGACAGCATCCACTGTCAATCACCCATTCATTTTTCTCAACTCTAGCTACTAGAGCTTTCTCCACATTTGACTAACAGACTCAGTAGGGACTGGATCATTTTCCTTGATAGCAATAAATACCCATTCATCTTCAATTGCATTCCCTTTATCAGATTCATCATTTGTCACACCTTCATCAACAACATAATAGAACTTTCTTTGAAATCTAGGCTTGTTATGTCTTGGCTTAGGGACTCTTTCTGGACACCTTGATGGAAAATGACCTATCTTATTGCAAGAAAAAAATTTAATAGGAAATTTCCCTTTATACTTACCTTCTCCTCTGGTTTCTTTCTTGACAATAAGTGCCTCAAGCTCCTGTAGCTTTCTCTCCTCTTCTTCAATCTCTCTCATTTCCTCCTTATACTTGAATACCTTTCTAAAAGAACTTTCACCTAGATCATATCTCTATTTATCTCTCCTAGAGGTAGTAGCCTTGAATGCAGATTCTATCTTAGGAAGAGCATCACCAAATTTACTCAACTCAAAAGCAGTAAGCTTACCAATAAACATGTCTCTATTTACATTTGTTATAGTCCAAAGCTCCTCAATAGCAGTAGCTTTGACTTTGAATGCAATAGGAAAGGATCTGAACACTTTAGCAACAATCTCTGATTCTTCCAACTGTCCACCAACACATCTGATGCCACACACAAGTTCATTCACTCTTTGCATGAAATTAGTAATGTTCTTATCATCACCCATTCTCAAAATTTCATATTTCCCTTTCAGAATTTGTAACTTAGCAATCTTCACATTAGCATCACCTTCATACAAAGTTTCCAACCTTTTCTAGATCTCATAAGCAGTCCTCATATCCATAACATTTGTCATCTCAGAATCAGTCAAAGCACTCAACAATGCTTCCTTATCCCTGATATTGTACTCAACATCCCTAATCTTAGTAGTAGTAGTAGGACTATTATGAGGAATAACATACCTATTTATTTTGATAATCCAGTAGGGTTCACCAATGCATCTCAAATGGAACTCCATTCAAGTCTTCCACGGAGAATAATTTGTTCCATCAAATCTCAGACTATCCTTCTTGTATGTCACCATCCTGGATTACCTCAAGCTATTAAAATTCTTCCAAGGAACCTGCTTTGATACCAATTGTTGGCAACACAAGGGAAGACAACTGAGAGGGGGGGTGAATCAGTTGTCACAAAATTTCAAACTTATTCAACTTATTAATCTTATTCTCGAATTTGATCAATAACCATGAAATCATAAATCAACAACACATCAACAACACACATAAAACCAAGATTTTTATGTGTAAACCCTGTTAGGGGAAAAACCACGGTGGAGGTCAGTCCACAAGATTATACCCTGTTAAAAGTATAAAGAAATATGAATGGGGAATGCACATGCATTTAGGTGCACTGCCTAGAGATCACTGCTCAAATACAAAAGGCTTACTACCCAAAGCAAGACACACTATCTAACAAAATATTGAATTACATCCATAGGATTTGAACTGAGAAAAATAACATCTGCTAATGGCTGATTACAGTTCCAGTTAAGCACATGAACACTTCTTCACACTCTGCTCACTCTTCTTCACACTCTACTTTTTCCTTCAAAATATTTGAACATTATTTGCACACAGGACTCACACACTTCAAATAATCATGCCTTCAAATGATAAATCAATCACTCTTATATATTTGCAACAAAGAATTACATCGCTACATGTCTACCTCAATAAAATAATAAAATGAATATAAACTGTTGGCCCAAAACATTAAAGATTATTAATGCAAATCAACCAAGGTCAGCCACAACATAGTGAAGACCCAAGATAAAATTCTCAAACGTGAACCACCTTCAAAAATTAATCCTCAAAGATCCACAACATGTTACAACACCTTGTCGGCCAAGAACATGAAAAACATAAACACGCAAGAGAAAATATCAAATCTCGAGCACAAAATTCAATGCAAACGTGCAACATAGATAGAGCATGATATAGAAACATCCAAAAAAATCATGAATCACCAAAGAAGCATCTGCAACAATTGAACTAACTAAAATCGTATCATCTTCATTCAAGAATATCAACTGAAGCAACATAAAAAATGTCAAAATACAAATCTTCATAACTCAATCAAATATTCATGAGGATATTTGAAACTTAGCATGGATGAAATAGATATACTCAACAAGAAACCCTTTAATCCACAATAACTGATTATCAATGTACTGAACTCACCGACAGACTGAACTTCACTTCAAAACTGACAACCTGCAACTTATTTCATTACAATTTTTTGAATATCCTTGACATATACAACCTCTAAGACATTAATGCTAATAGTGTTGACATCAATGATAACCACATATTAGAAACACAACCAGCACATGCAACAAGGAATTGATCATAACTCGGATGCTTATTTTTTTTATATAGATGCTACAATTACTAGGGTATATGGATCTCCAATGGCACCACATGTGCTCCCTAGGGATGTGCCAGACATAATTTCTTTTTTAGAGGTCATGTGGCAGTTGAATGAATTTTACAAGATTCATTTCATAAAAAATTAGAAGTGTGCCATCCTCCCTACTATATTTATATTCTCAGATTTCTTAGTGACATTAAGGGAGGGTATGGAGCTGTTATGGAAAACTTTTGTCCTATAGAATGAAAGTGGATAAGATAAGGTGTGACCCAAAAAGGTTTATACATGAGTAGAGAACCATATTCAAATTGGTACCTTATACACATGCCTTTGATGATATGGAGGATCTTATAAGGAATTGTACAATTGAGGAGGCTGCGCAAAGGAGGGCTCTTTGGGTGAGAATTTAGATAGCAAAAACCAAGACAAAACAAGAAGAATCATCTTTGAGGGATCATTTCTGCATATTAGTGACTCCATACTCCAAATGATGGTCATGTTGGACAATTCCAAATAGCTGCTAGAAAATGTGCCAAATCCTCCTTCAAGCGCTTTTGGTCCATCCACTTCCAAGATGAGTGTACAACCAAGTCCTTTGCAAGTCACTCCTTTGAGGAAAATTGATATTGAATTTGGGCCACTAGTGGACTATCCTATTGGCCAGATGAGTTTAATGTTGATGAGGGTATAATGAAAGTAATACAACCCCCTCCAAGGGTCGTCACAAAGAGACCCACTAATGATAGGTTAGCCATCAATTTTGAAATAGGAGGGAAAGTTGTGGATGACATTAGGGCTTAAATTTTTCATGAATTCATGCAAGATGACCAATTCATCACAATGAAGGAGTTCAAATTTTTGTCCTTAAGAAAAAAGGAGAGGAACTACAACAAAGGGTTTCAGATAGAAGCCTCTCTAAGAAAGAAAAGAAGGAAATAATTAATGAATTTAGGAGAAATGTGAAAGAGGAAATGGATATCATGACTCCTTAGAGAGGTAGGGAGCTAGTAAAAAATGTACGTTGCATCTTATTTCCAGAATGGGATAAGTAATCTACAATTATATTACTCTTTTGAAATACAAAGATGATGTAAATTCTTTGTGATAGCAAGACACTTCAAACAATTGTTGTTTTCTCTCAAATGGAATATCAAGCTATTGTTGTCTCCATATTGTAATACATTTTCTTTTGAATCTAAATAATCAAGGATTATTCATGGTTCTCATTTCACATTTTCTATTATGAATGTCTAAATTGTTGGCTTCTATTCAAAGAGTAGATTAAAGTTGCTTTTGGTTAAGTCATTAAGATTGTATTGTTATAGTAAGGATTTGAAAGTGGAGTAATGGTATTGTCTTTTTGTTGGTTGCTCATTGTAATGCAACGAGGTTATAAGAAGCCACAAGTTTAGTCTATTGTGGGAGAGTTTTACTTCATCTTTGACTCTGTAATGGATAAGGCACTGGTCAAATTGATTCATAGGACTCAAAACTAAGATTTTTTTTTTTAACAATTTAAAACTTTATTTTATTGCAATTTTATTTATGCTCATTCCACACTGCTAAAATAATACAAAGCTAACAAAAGGTATTGACTTAGCTAATCAGGTTTACTTTCTAAAATAATCAATGTGAAGATTATTATCTATTTTACATCATTATGTATTTTTGTATCTCAAATAATTTTGTGTATAGGGGTACCCACCTTGGTTTTGTAAAGCCTAAAGTGTAGAGGAGAACAAATATAAAATCTATCTCTTATTTGTTGGCCATTGACCTAGGGTTTTTAAGCATAGGATTTAGATAGTCATTAGAAAACCTAGACAATTAGTTGGAAACACCAACACTATGGTTGTGGGATATTAGGGCATTGATGACAGATGAAAATAAAAGGTTGTTGATGAACAAATAACAAGAAACAAATAAGCCACCATAGAAGGGAGTTTGAGGCTTGGGAAAATTGTCACCCCCAAAAAATATTTCCAAACAGAGAGGATTCCACTACCTATGGAAAAAATAGATTTATGCCACTATGAAAAAGAAAACAACCAATATAAATTATATCGTTGGGAAAAAGTAAAAGCTTTGTCCAATTTCCTAAAAAAAGAGCTATGTATTGATGAAAACAAAGCACCTTGGATCAAAGAAAATAAGAGTATATTTATGAAAGGGCATGGAAAATGGTGAGCTACAACAACACCAGTACCAAATAAAGATCCGCCAACAATACAACAAGAACATACAAAATCATAATCTCTCAAAAAACTAGTGCCAAGAAACCCTAAAAATGTCACCAATAAAATAAAAGATGCCATATATTTTTGAAAAAACCACCAAAAATAGTAGGGTAACCCTAGTTTCATTGAGAAATAACCAAGGAAATATTTTGTTGCATAGAAAATGATATTGAAAAAAGAAAAAAATGTTAAAAATGTTAGAAAGACGACTCAAAAAATGCATAGATTGAACCAAAATTTGTAAAGCAAGGGGGGATTTTTCCACCAAGAATCAATATGGTTTCATATAGTGTATGAATCTATATGATCGCATGGATTTGTAAAACTATACATATTTCAATGCATCAAAATATGCAGCATAGCCAAAAGCTGGTATGTGGCGGTGATCATGCTATCTTGTATAGCCCATGGTATCTTGTAGAACCCGAAAACTGGAAGCTTCTAAGCTTGGTAAAAAGGGGTTCGGATGGGTATTCTGTATGATGAAAAAGCGATTATTCGCAAGATTGTAATAGGTTTTACACTGGATAATAAAAGTATTGGATGGCTGCGGTTTGGTGGATGTAGCCCAGTTGGGTGAACCACGTTAAATGTGTTATGATTTATTCTGTGAATGTTTTAGTTTCTCGGTTTTGTTTATATTAAATCTGCATTTAATTGTTAGATCTGCCATCTCTAACCCTAACAAAAACAATGGTTCAAAATATTTTACCCCCAATTTCGATGAATTGACACTCGATTTGCATGTTTTTGGGCCTTCTAGATGTAATAGTGATGTGTTTTTGGCTCCATGAGATATCAATTTTTTTTAAAGGCTATATATCTTAAAAAATGAATAAATAATTATAGATTTGGAGCTCTGATACCATGTTGGAGCTGATCCCTCAAACCCACAACTCCCAAGGATCACTTGCAATCAAACAATTATTACATAAAGATAAATAAATATGAAGGCTAAATTTATATAAAATATGAACCATATTAAATGTGCAAACCTCACAACATGTGAATAATGATACAATGAATGATTATAAATGTTGGTGTAATTAAATGTCTTGTATCTTGTCTAGGTCATGATTACACCTTAGTTAAGTTTACTTAGGGACCACATAGGAGGTTGTTGGAGAATCTCCACTTTTGGTGGACTTGACATGTCATTATCTCATGTCTTCCACCTTTTGTGGACACATCATGTGATTATCTCTCCACCTTTTGGAGTGATAAAATCTTCATAGTTGTCTCATGTCATAAGATTCTGACACTTGTCATAATCTTATGCCCTTCTATGTTCTCACCTTGGCTATTTAACCAAGGGGTCTCTCATTTGTAATCAAAATAATCATAATCAGATCATATCATATTAATGACATTGAATACAGTTTATTCTTGTCATATCATTTCTCTCTTTCTTGTGCTTTCCATTTGGTCCATAGATCTTGGGTGGCAGCCATAGCCAATTCTAACATGGTATCAGAGCGTGTTTGGAGCCATTGGAGAGTCTTATTCTGAAGAGAGATTCCAGATCTGAGGAGGTTTCGTTCATGGCTCTTTGTTGCAGGTTCAATCTGAGCTTGCTGGTGCAAATCTGAGCTCACCATTGTGTCGGAAGGTTCGAAAGTCGATTTTGCCTTTTGTTTCATCCAAATTGGAGATATGAGGCCAAATCTATGAGGGTTTGAAGTTGAAGAGTGGTTGCCAAATCTAGAAGGTAGTGCAATTTTGGAGCATTTTGGGTCAAATCCGACCCCTTATCCGTCGGAGAAGAGGGCCAAAACCCTAAGATCGACTGTCAAATCGTCCGATTCAGAGCAAGTCATCCGGTGAGGCGAAATTTTTTTGCCTGGAGAGCCGTACGGCCCCCCAGGTCATCATAATTACCCGACGATACAATTTTCTGAAGAAAAAAAATATATTATAATATTTTTGAAACATTGTGTAAAATTCGCTGAGTTTTAAAATTTCATTTTGTGAAATTTTATTAAAATCAAAATTAAAAAATAGAAAGAATTTCCTGCGTACAATAGTACTATAGAGTACTCTGAAGAGAGTACATGAGAGTACCCTCACAGCGAATTTAGGCTGCGTGGCGTGGTCCCCAGCAATGCGTCCGCGGATCCCACCACCGGTGAATGAGTTCAAAATCTCGGTAGTGTTTAAAATTCCGGCGGCATAAATAAAATCCGGCACACATTCCATTCACCAGCGACATCATTCAATTGAACCACGGAGACAAATAATTACATCCCGCCCAGAGGTATATTCCGATACGACCAAATATTAAGAGGCGAGGCACATTTTGGTGACGACGGTGAACCATCGATTGTCGCTCATTTTGAAAAGTATTCTTTGTGACGGAGTGACCCACGGCTGGTGATAGCAGTCGACCATCAAATTCATCGGTGTTCAAATTTAAGAGTCATACATACGTCGGAAGACTTTTAAAATTTCCTACCCCTCACCATTTGAGTTTTTATTTTTGCAGTCAATCTTTGAAGGCTAATATCTTAGTCATTTGAAGTCCTTTTTTTGAGAAATTTTTTTTGATTTGGGCTAGAATTTCGTGCTCTATGCACTGGTGCAATCAATTTTTGGTTTTGGTGCCTGGTTTTTCTAGAATTTTCAGATTCTCATAGGTGTTGCTGCTTCGTCCTCATTTTGGGAACTTCGGGAGCTCATAACTTGCTCCTACGGTAACATTTTTGAGTGCAATTTTTTTTGAAAGTGCATGATTTTTCGTGTACTTCTTAGTGGTATGATCAGATTGATCTTATTTTATACCAAAAATTTTACTTGATATTGTGGCCTATTTTGGCATTTGTAAGCACTAAGATCAAGTCTAGCTTGTTGTTCTTGGCATCTAGCAACTGTAAATGCACTAAATATAAAGTGCCAAATCAAATATTGCTTGGGGGGTTTCTTGATTGAGTGATTTTGGGGGGGGGTCTCTTAGTGCATTGCTTTGATCTGTTTGCTTTGCTCTTTCATTCTCATGGATCATTCTAAGGTTCCTTTGCTCACATCATATAATTATTCAACATGGCATCAAAATGCATGGAATATACTAATGATAGAAGGTCACTCTCTATATGTTGAAAATAAGGTACTTGAACCTACTGATGATGAGAAAAAGTTAAAATGGATGATCAAACATGCCAAAGCTCTTGGGTGTCTTCGTAGACTAGTTTCTCAAGATTTGTTGTTCCAAATTGAATCATGTACAAATTCTCATGAAGCTTGGGAAAAATTGAAAACATTGTATGGTACAAAAGATGAAGTAAGAGGCTATCAAATTGATAATGATTTGATGAATCTTGATCCTAAGAACTTTGACAACATCCAAGACTGCATAACTAAGGTTAATGATCTAAAAGAGCAATGTAAAGCATGTGGAATTGATAAGAAGGACATCCAGTTGGTGTACAATACAATGAACAAACTTGGTCCTGATTATGCTTCTTTTGTTTCTAGCTTTCATACTCATAGATTGACTATGGGGTCTACATATACTACACCTTCATTTGCATCATTTTCTAAGATGTTGATACATGAGAAAAAAAATTTATCTCTATGGGTCTCATCAAGACTTCTAAATCTCAAGCATTGTTGGTTAGTCTGGTGAAGTAATCAGAATTAGATAAAGCGACTGAAAGCAAAGAAATAAGTAACACATTGATTAAGTAAAACCACATTAGGATCAAGAAAATAAAAATCTTCTTCAAAGGAGAATCATCTAAGATGGAGAGGCAGCATATTACCAAGAAGGATGGACATGAAGAACATTATTGTTATAAGAGGATATTGATGAGTTGAAACATCTTCTCAAAAAGAATCACATTGATTTTCCTTCTAGAATGTCGAATCTTCTTCTCCTTCTACTACTTCAAAACAGTCTAAAAGGACAAAGGCCAAACATTAGGATACTATAAAAGGACAAGCTCTTTGTGCTCATTCAAGTCTAGGATCAGAGAGATGGCTTCTAGATTCAGGAGCGTCACATCACATGGCATCTTCACAAACTATCTTCTCTACATTTCAGCCTTGTTCAATGTCTCCTATCTTGATGGGAAACAATACATACATGAGTGTAACAGGGAAGGGATCTATTAGCATTGGGGAAAACACTTTTCAGGATGTCTTGTGTGTTCCTCATTTGACAAACAATCTACTTTCCATTTATCAAATTACACATGGTGGAGATGGGAGAACTGTGGAGTTCACTCCTGATTCTATTATCATTCGTGACTTGGAGACTAGAGATGTCATTGCTACTGGGGTGGTTGATCATTCATCTCGGTTGTATTCCTTTGCACAATTTGCTTCTGATGATGACTTTGTTCATTCGACTGTTGATCACAACTATGATTCTGAGGAGACATTTGGCTTCTTGAACTTGGGCATACTCACTTCAGATCCAGTCCTTGAGCCATGCACTTCATCTCCTCTATCGGCTGTTGTACTTGATGATGCTTGTGTTGCTACAGTTTTGGCTCCTAGTGATTTAGTGCAGCAGGACATACATAGTCTTCTAGATATGTAGCTACTTTGGTTGGCTTGCTGTGAGTATTTGAGACTTGTTTGTGGAGTCTCATCTTGCTTGGATTTGGAGGACACACCACCATTGATAACATTATCTTCTCTTTGATGAAAGGTACACCTTCTTCGAGTTAATGAGAACACCTAGACCCTCTTGTTCATTCTCTACATAAGTCATTCTTCTAGGTTTAGGCGTGAGTGTGGATACTTTTGGACAGCATTTGGAGGAGGTTTCTTTGTCTTTAGGGGATATCTTTGTCTTTGGATAGTGCTCTACCATTCTTCTCTACTAGATGTTGGATTTTCTCCTTGGTCGCGGCCCCTAGAGCAGTGATTGGAGTGGTTGACTGCATCGACATGGAGACACTTAGGCATGCTTGGAGACATCATCATACATCGAAACCATCATCTTGACATCCATACATCCTTGTTTGTTTCTTCCTAAGGAGAGGAATGTTGTTTGAGTGAGATTGGATCATCTTTAGCATTGATGTCAGGCTTCTACCATCATTGCGGGGAGACTCAACATTGAGGGCTACCTTGCTTCTCTTCTACTTCTCTCTCTTATGGGGGAGTCTTTTTTTTTTTCCTCATGGGGTTTTTACCTTCTGATTCTTCATTGAGAGTATTTCTATTTTTTATTTCATCCCTCTTTTGAGGGGAGTTTTTCCCATGAGGTTTTCTCTTTTTCTTCACTTGTGAGAGATTGCATTGTGTGTACATGGGTACCTAACATGGCCTAGTAGTGGGGACCCATCTTGCATCTTTGTGTCGTATTTTGCTACTCCTAAGTTACACTTAAGGGAGGGTGTTGGTGTAATTAAATGTCTTGTATCTTGTCCTAGGTCATAATTACACCTTAGTTAAGTTTACTTAGGGACCACATAGGAGGTTGTTGGAGAATCTCCACTTTTGGTGGACTTGACATGTCATTACCTCATCTCTTCCACCTTTTGTGGACACATCATGTGATTATCTCTCCATCTTTGTGGAGTGATAAGTCTTCATAGTTGTCTCATGTCATAAGATTCTAACACTTGTCATAATCTTATGCCCTTCTATGTTCTCACCTTGGCTATTTAACCAAGGGGTCTCTCTCATTTGTAATCAATCATAATCAGTCATATCATATTAATGACATTGAATACAGTTTATTCTTGTCATATCATTTCTCTCTTTCTTGTGCTTTCCATTTGGTCCATAGATCTTGGGTGGCAGCCATAGCCAATTCTAACAATAAATAAATAATGAAACCCTAGGTCAAGATGAAAGGACATCATGACATGTGTCCTCATCTTATGACTTGAGACACAAAAAAAACATGAACTAAGTAGACTTAATTACTAGATTAATCTAACACCTCATATCATCTTCTACATTCCCACATTCTCCCATTCTCTTTCTCCTTTCCCCTTTTCCATTTTTGTGGATTTGTGTAGTTCATCCAAACTTCTTCCATTTCCTTTCCATGCCACAATCTCCTATCCTCTTTTGCATCCCCATAATCTTCCATTCCCTCTATTTTGTATAATTTTAGGTTTCTAACATATTTCTTCCACTTCCCTTCCACCTACAAAACTCCAATTTCCATTGTGCATAATTTATTTACACTTCTAGAGCTTTGAAATTCCTCTTGTAATTCCCTACCATGAAACCCTAGAGGACAACATGGTACAACACTAAAAAAATGATTTTTTTTTTGAAGTGCAACATAATAAAGATTGCAGAAGATATAATAACTTATTTTCTAAACCTAAGTCCTCTAAGGTTCCATGACTATGCTACGTGAATCCCATTAACCAACTAACAAGAATGATAAATCATCGCTATCATCATAGTAAACAAGATTCATTTAACAATATGAAATTCCATTAATCCATCACATTTAAGTGAACAATCAATATGAAACAACCATAACATGACAACAATAGATACCATTCAGAGTCAATTTCATTATCTAACATAAACAAGATACATCATTGACATTTCCCATTACAAGAGAGAGTAAAATATTGAATTACAACATTACATCATTACATCAATGATTTTCCAAGATCTATTGGGAAGAATATACATTAGAGTGTAAAACATGATACAACTAATTATAGTCCACTCGATTTGTACAAATGCAGAAGTCCACATCACCAAGAGCAGTCCCCATGAACACAAACAACTACAAGGGAAACCCAATGGAGTGCAAGGAACATTCCACCCAACCAAATGGAACCCTAAGGTCCACCCCCCATGCTAGGAGATAACAATAAGGTCCCACCACAAACAGTCAAGAGATAGTTCTAAGAACGACACAAGGCTAACATGTCTCCAATAAACAAGTACATTAAAACAACACACAAAGTGACACCACTTCCGGAGGTACGAAACAAAAAAGTGAACACAAGACAAGGGAATGCTAGGTTGCTATAGGGAGGAGTGTCATCACATAGCTTGCTATGGGTTACCCTGGTGTAACCTTCATAGGCTATCAAACCCCCATCCTAGGTTACCCTGGCAACCTCTATCAGCTGTTGAACCCCCATACAAACTCATGCAGGATCAACATACCTTCCAAGAGAAGGTAGTTGATCTTTCCATTTCAAGCCATCCCACTCATCTCAAGCCTGAACAAGCACTTGAGCCATGAGTGAAGTGTTATCTTGATTAATGTGAACTACCCAACCCCCTAATTTATTTTAGGTTATCACTAATTAAGGAAACTCTCAATGAGTTGCCCTGGTGCCACTTTGTGTGCTGGACCCCCATAGAGAGCCACTCCCCCTACTAACAACTAGAAGACCCAAAAATATCCAACCGGGTAAAGCCATTTGCACAAATTCACAAAACCTCATAAACATACACAAAAAGGCGAGGCATAAACCATCCTGCACACAAGTCCCAATCAAAGTGGAGGGTATAACATGCAAGGCTAATTACCCTCATAAACTCATTCAACCCATAAACCACCATCTCAAAAGAATGATCATAGAATCCAACAAGTGACGAGTGCATGGCTAAAACCCTCAACATCACATTGCAAGTAACACATCATCTAATTCAAGACTCAAACATAATAATTCAACCAATAATATTTTTTCCCCAAACCTCTAGAAGTCAACCACAACAACTCGCACAATATACTTCCCCTTATACAATAATCAAAATAGACCCAATTTCAAAATCAAGCACTAAATTCCATACAAATAAACCAATGAATTAGACTAAATTAACAACTCAACCATACATATTTGTGAAAGTACTCAACATTCAGTGTCTAACCAAAGACATTCAAACTTGCCTATTTAACATAATACAATCACAACTTCGTCAAGACACATGGCTTAGAACAACAATTAATCATAGCAATAGCTATATCCATCACTTGATAATAAGATACAATTATACTTGTCTAACATCACATAAACAGTAAATGGATTATTTCAGAAAAATACCACCATTATTACCTCAATCATTTATATTTCATAACCAATCCTTAATACTTTACCCACGCCCCTAATTTACTTTCTCCTTAGCATAATCAAATTAAATAGAACTAAATGAAGATAAGAGATTGTAATTAGATTACCAATTTCCATTCACAATAATTCTTGTAATTAGAATATGCAATATTCTTTTCTAATATTGAAACATATAAATAACCCCCACTACTTTAATACATATTTTAACCATTTAACTAAATATATGTATATGTGTACATATATATATAAATCTATAACTATATAAAAATGTACTCACATCTATTGAATGTTATACTTAATTATAGAATGCAAGATATTTATACAATAAACCCATGCATATAGATGTTCGCATATAAATATATATACATACATACATACATACATACATACATACATAAATACATATATATATATACATATACATACATATATATATATATACATATATATATATATATACATATATATATATATCATTTGACCGAATTATTCACATGTTGGTTCCAATAGCTACAAGCTATACTATAGTCCATCAAATTCAATACAAATAGGGAACTTTAATTCAAATCCTTGTTTATTATAAGGCAGGACACAATTGATAGCAAACTACAGATAGAAGCTTATCTAGAAAATAATACTCATGACTATAACAACAATCCAGAACATAAGTTAAATGTGGTTGAACAGATTGAATTCCATTCAAGCCACTTCCTACAAAATTATACGTAACCACTTTCCAGACACAGAAGGTGATTTCCAATTAAAGAAAGCGATTTGCTAGTGGTTTCCCCTTGCCAAGCATAAGTATTTATTCAAAACAAGAACACCATCATTAAATGTGATAAAAGGTTTATATGGTTACTTACAAGGTGTTGGGGAAGATGCATGTATATGGTGATATCCCCAAACACTCTTAGGAAAAAGAAAGAGAAAGGAATGCGAAACTACAACTCCATACATAAAATAAAAGTTGCAAAATAGAGGGCATCGAATGTCAACAAGATAATAATTAATTTGCAGGATAGACTGCAAGAATCAAATGTCAACAATATGGGTCGAGTATGGGGAACTATTTCAATGCTGCAGTTAAGTTACTTGAAAAGATTACAATCAAATTGGGGAAAATACTGAGCAAGCAACGAAACCTCAAAATACTCCAAAAGAAATGAGTTTTCAATAGCTGAAAGCAACTTATAGAGTACTCATAAATATAACAAATAATTATTTTGCTTTAGTCAGCACAATCATCCAATATTCATTTTTCTAAACAAACATTAAAATTGGGGAGAAATTATGAAACCTGGAATAATTCAAATAATTGAGCTAAAAGCTACTGTCAAGTTCGAATTCCAAATTACAGCTTCAATTTTCTCCCAAAATCCCAAAAAAATTGCAGAAGCCCAAATTCATAGCCCCAAATCTAGTAGAAAGTCTCCAAGAAATAAGAAAACTCCCGACCTCCAAGAACAAGAAACTCACAGAAAGAATCCAAAAACCAGATTAGTTTTCCCGAAAATCTCCAAAAGCCCCCTTTCTTTTTGAAATTTAACTAATTTATTTACTATTCCATAATGTCCATTACAACATGCACTCACTTCTTTAAATTAATTATTTTATTTAATCTCCCACTATCCACAACTACTTCATTCTAATTCTTTTTTTATTTTATAATTTAACCCTTATAATTTGCACACCATTAAATCAAATCTTAAGATATTTAATTTATTAATTTTAATTCACCTTTTAATTCTATTTTCACCTCACATTAATTACTATTTTATTT
>VDFB02325120.1:3952-56640 GCA_007258455.2 Sequoia sempervirens | reverse complement strand
TTTCTAATTCAAACTCTTGGTTGGAAGCCATGAATGAAGAGATGGCATCATTAGAAAAGAATGAAACCTAGAGTCTGGTGCCCTTGCCTAAAGGCAGAAAGGTTGTTGGCTACAAATGGGTATTTAAAAAGAAGATTGGTCTGGATGGCAGTGTGGAAAAATATAAGGCGAGGTTGGTTGCGAAAGGTTATTCCCAGGTAGAAGGAATTGAT
This sequence comes from Sequoia sempervirens, assembly GCA_007258455.2. Lineage (NCBI taxonomy): Eukaryota > Viridiplantae > Streptophyta > Pinopsida > Cupressales > Cupressaceae > Sequoia > Sequoia sempervirens. The sequence goes on along the minus strand of VDFB02325120.1, from coordinate 56,428 downwards.
TATGGGGAGATTTTTTCTCCTGTAGCTAAGTTGACATCTATCAGATTTCTATTGTCACTTGCAGCAACGTATGACTTAGAGGTCGAACAAATGGATGTGAAGACAACATTTCTTCATGGTGATCTTGAAGAAGAAATCTATATGTCCCAACTTGAGCACTTTGTTGAAAAGGGTAAAGAAAAAATAGTATGCAAATTAAAGAAGTCTCTCTATGGGTTAAAGCAGACACCTAGAATGTGGTACGAGAAATTTGATACTTATGTATTATCTTTAGGCTTTGTGAGATCAAAATCTAATCAACGTATATTATAAAGCTGAAAGTGATTGAGTGCTTATTATTGCTCTCTATGTTGATGATATGTTGTTCATAGGCAATAGTAAGCTAATGATTTTTGATCTTAAGTCTCAGTTGTTTGCTAAGTTCAAAATGAAAGATTTTGGTGCAGAAAGGTATATTCCGAGGATGGAGATAACCAGGTATAGGAATAGTAGAAAACTTTGGCTCAGTCAGAGTAAGTATATCAAGACTATTCTAGAGATTTTGTATGAATGATTGCAAGTAGTTAGTTGTTCCAGTCATGCAGGGAATGAAGCTATCTATTGAGGACTATCCAAAATCTCCTACTAAGATGGAGGACATGACCAGTGTACCCTATGCTAGTGTAGTAGGAAGTCTCATGTATGCAATGGATTTGTACAAGGCTAGACATTTCCCAAGTAGTGGGGAGTTCTTAGTCAATTTATGGAAAATCCTGGAAGGATACATTGGGATGCTGTGAAGAGAGTGTTTAGATATTTGAAGGGAACTTCAGATTTTGCTTTGTGTTACCATGGGAACTTGGTTGAATCACAGAGGACTCTCAGCATTCGTGGGTATGTAGATTATGATTGGGAAGGGGACATTGAAAGCAGGAGGTCCACCAATGGATACATTTTCATGTTGAATGGTGGTGCAGTGAGTTGGATGAGTAAGCGGCAGGTTGTAGTCACTTTGTCCACTATGGAAGCTGAATACATGGCAGCTAATCAAGCTTGTAAAGAAGCAGTTTGGTTGAAACGTTTGTGTTCTAATATTGGTTTTGATTTAGGGGAAATAACTATTTGTTGTGACAGTCAGAGTGCAATTTGTCTAGCAAAGAATCCAACTTTCCATGCTAGGACGAAACATATTGATGTACAGTACCACTTTGTATGAGATATGGTGGAGGATGGAAAGGTCAGTTTGGAATAGGTTGATACTCTATAGAATGTTGCAGATTCATTGACGAAGCTAGTGAGCACAGACAAGTTCAGGTGGTGTGCCAGTTTGATGGGCCTTAGTGCCCATGATTTTCATTAAGTTTATTGTACTCTGGAGGTGCCTGTGTGATCTTCATCAAGTGGGAAATTGTTGGAAAAGTATGCCTCAATCATCACAGGCTGAAACCTCCATTGGAGCCAAGTCGGTGTGACAGTTCTTATGTTTGGCCAACTAGCAGTTTGGAACATCATGTTTTGTATAGGTCACTATGACCTAGTTTTAGTCTCACCGAAGGATCATATCGTTGTGATAGGTTGCTTTTGGTGTGACCTCTTAGTTCCTATGAAGATCTTTGCCGATAGGCCATTCAATTGTTTATTGGGAAGACCTTTAGCCGAAAGGATTTTGTTCGGTGAGAAGTCCCAGTGAAAGCTAATGTCTTTCTGATAGTATGTTTTGTATTGAAGTCTTTGGGATAACTATAGGGTTCTTGCTATGAAGTCCTAGCAACATTGGTGAGCCTCACCGATGATGAGAGGTTTTCAGTGTAACATATATGTGTTTGATAAGAACTCTTAGTGAAGGTGATATGTCTTGGCAACTATTGATGACTTCAGGGTGACATGTCTGATCTCGGAGAAACCTCTTAACAATATTGATATGTCTTACTAACTATTCTTTGGAGCTCGGTATAACTTGTGGTGACTCAGTATGATGTCTCAACGAAAGTTGATTGTCTGGCCGATGAGAACACTCAAGTCTATGTGACATATGAAGCTTTAATATGATGTCTCACCAAAAGCGATGAGTCTGGTGATACATGTGGAGAACGTCAGTGTGAGGTCTTGGTGACATAAGGAAGTCTTAGCGATAGTCTCCTGAGCTCGGTGTAACAAAAGAAGGCTCGTTGGGATGTCTTGGTGAGAGCGATAGTCTTGTCGAAAGGAAAACTAAAGCAAATACAAGTTGTAAGCTCGGTGAAACCACTTACCGATGGAAAGAACTCTTGGCAACATCAATATGAAGACTTTGTGGCATTAGCGAGACACTGTTAGTGTCTCATTGAGATGCCAACAAAGTTTGTTTCTTCTGATCGAGTGATGACTATCTACGTGGCTAGTATTCGGCCAATTAGAGGAGCTAAATCTGAATAGTTGGAAGGTAGTTTGTTGTGATGGTTATGTGAGGAAGCTCGACAGACATGGAATGACATGGTTATACTCTGTGATTGTAGATTGTGATCAGTTGGTTGGATCGACGGATTGTTGGGTGATTGTATGATCAGTAAATGTTTTCTAAACTGTAAAGACTGTAACTTGAAGGTTCCTATACAAGATTGTTCATGGTGAATGCTACTATAAATAGACATCAAAAAGATAAGTCTAACATTTGTATGTAATCTCCATTACTGTAATACAAAGTGATTTCTCTTGGTGTAGCAGGTTTTTCTCCCGTAAGGGTTTTCCCACGTATATCTGGTGTTCCTATGTGATTGTCAAATACTTTGTTTTTGTTATCTACTTCATAATGCATCTTAATTGAACTGAAATTGAAAAATTAAAAGTATATCTACATTCTTCTCTAAGGTTTTGACATTAGGAGAGTTTTTTCAACATCTAGCTTTCCTTACACATATTGTGTTCCCCCATAATGTGTGTTTGATGTTTTCTCTCTTTGTACACTTCCTCTATTTGTACCTCCATTCTTCTATATGTCATACTTTTCCTTTTCACTTTTATTTTGTGTATTCTTTTTTGGGATGATGCAAAGCATTGAGACACCCTATCTCTTCCATGTTGACCCAAACGATCCTTTTTACTTTGTCTTTTTCTTGTGTTTTTCCTTTTGGGGATAACACAAGCATTGAGACCAAAATGTCTCCTTCATGTTGACCCAAAAGCTTTCCCTTCACCTTTTCATTTTCTTTTCATTTTTGTTTTCCTTTTGAGGATGACACAAAGCATTGAGACACCCTATGTCTCCTACATGTTGACCCAAACGTTCCTTTTTACTTTGTCTTTTTCTTGTGTTTTTCCTTTTGGGGATGACACAAGGCATTGAGAGTGAAATTTCTCCTTCATGTTGACCAAAAATATTTTCTTTCGCCTTTTTGTTTTCTTGTAACTTGTGTTTCCTTTTGGGGACGATGTAAGGCATTGAGACCATAATGTCTCTTCCATGTTGACCCAAAATGGACTTTATTTTCTTTTGTTTTCGCTCTCTTTGTGTCATTCTTCTAGTTCTATGTGTATTTTGGGAATGATGACAATTTTGAGCTCTTTAATCAAAACATTGCAGCAACGAACATACTAACCCCAAATCCATAGATCTTTTATGTGCTTGGTATGTTCCTTTCACATGAAGCAACCTTACTCAAAAACATATGACTTGGCATAGGGGCTTTCCACGTTGGCTCTCATGTCTTGTTTATTTTCACATTTTTCATTTTGCTACTTTAAAGTAATTTCTCATAGAACAATGTGTTGAAATTCCTTTAAAGTGGGGGAATACATGGGAATTATTCATTCTTGGTTCTTAGTGTAGCCTTGTCACTTCATATGATGTGTTTGTCACTTTCTAGATGACATTGGATGTAATGTCCTTCATAAGTGTGATATTTCTTAGCATATTGCATTCATCTTAGTAGCTTGATGTGACACACTGCATCCTCTAAGTTTTTGAATATTCTATTCTTTGATTGGTCCTCTCTTGGATACATTAGACACAATGTTCCCTAAGTGATAGACCTTGCATGAACTTAACAAGACTCCTTTTAACTTTCTTTTACATTTTACATTTTTTTCATTTATATGGTCACCTTGCATAATGCAACTTGCATGCCTATGGTGTCATCTTGTTTTTTCATGAGTTCTAAGCATACAAAGCTTTACTTGTCTCATGAAGTATGAACAAAAATTCTCCCTTGTGGCACCTTATTAAAGTTATCAGGAGGTATAACTTTAGTATAATTGAGTGGGAAGCCCATTCCACAACACAACTTTCCCCATAGCCACCTATGTGTTTGTGATTACATACCATCCAAGCATATGTTTCTCACCTTTTGGGATTTCTCACTTGGTGGACCACCATGAGTTCCATCACCCCAGAGTGAGTGCATTTTTCTTTTGAGAAAAATAGCCTAGATCTAATTCACAACTAGCTAAACAAACAATTGAAGCTTGATCCAACTTTTCCTTTTCCCCTTTTGTCTCTTTCTCTTTCATATGTGTTCCTTTATTCTTATGTTTAGTTTTCCATTGGATCTTCATCTTAGAGGCTTGATCATCCCTCTTGATCGTTGTTGATCCATCTTGCTAGCATAAGTGCATTTGGATCCTTCTTCATATGCATGGCTACTTTAGTGTGAGTTTGAAGCAAGTTCATCCTCTCACTAAAGTGGGGGCTAAATGTACAATAGAAAAATGGATCATTGACATTTTCATGGTTATTTAGGTCTTTTTCCTATGATTCTTGGCCTATTTTGCTTTTATTTAATGTTACAATGTAACTTATACATTCACATTAGGTCCTAAACATTCAAATTATGATGTCTTGTGATGGTGTTGTGAAGTGTTGTAACATAGTTCTACAGTTTTCTAGACTCTTCTCATTAATTTTCATCTAAAAATAATCTTTTTTATGCCTTATCAAGTCCTATTTCAAAGTGTTGTAAAGTCTTGTAACAAGCTTTCATTCTTGTTTCAGCTTGTTATCATTATTTACACCATTCTTATGCTTTATTTGACCCTTTATGCACTTATAAGATTTAATTAAGTGTATTTTTTAATATAATTATGATAAACCTCGTTAAATGCAACTTAATTCTTGACACCCACTTACAAGCCTAGAGTGGGACCCATTCGCCATGGGTGGCAAATGAGTCCCTCTTAGCTCCAAATTCAAAATAATTCAAATTTTCTTTCAGTTTTCTATTCAAAAAGACCTTATGTTGGCCTATGATGTACTATTGGGTAATTAGGGCATAAGTGTGTATAAATAAGTGTTTTCCATCCATTTTAACCCCCATTCATCTCATTCACTCATTCAAGATTGGAGACAACCTACTACCCATTTTCTATAGATTTGCTTCCGTGAACCCTACAAGAAGACAAGTGCAGGTCTAGATCTATATAACTGACTCTTGAATTTGCACAATTTTAGAGAAGGAATTATTCACCATCAATCATAAATGAGTCCCACCTATAGGCTAGAAAATTTTATTTTTTCATAATCCAGTTCCCGACAGTCGAAAAGTAGTTTCAAGTCTTTTTACTAGTAGGAGAACTAATTCGCCATCAGTGGTGAATGAGTCCCTTTAGTGATCAACAGTGATTTCTGATAGTTTGTAGAACCTTCTAGGATCAACATTCAACTTCTAGGTGCATTCCATTAAAACCTCATTTAGTTTTGTTTGCATTATTTTATGTTTTTCGTTTAGTTTCTTCATATCACATTGTATTTTCAAACATTGCATATTTCATTAGTTTTTCACTCATAATCAATCTATTTCATCATCTAGTTGCATTTTGACCATTTTCTTTAGTCATAATTTCATCATGCATTCCTTTATTTAAGTGAACCACCTCAATTTTAGAGTTTTGTCTCTCTCCTTTTAGGTGAAAAACCCTAAGAGTGCAAGAGAAGTACATAGACAACCCCAAAATTGATGGTTCAATAGTAAACTGGTGAAATTGATTGATTATTAATGCAAAACCTAAGAAACATGAAGTGTTTGAAAATAAAGTGTGATATACATAAATGAACTAAAAACAAAAACAAATGAAATCAAAACTGAATGAGACTGAATAGAGTGCACCTGGAAGTAGAATACTAATGCTAGAAGGTTTTGGAATGTTGTAGAAATCACTATTGATGACCAGTGGGACTCATTTGCCACTGATGATGAATTTGTCTTCCTTTTGGTAAACTATGTTGAAACTGGTTTCTAACTGTCGGGAATTGAATTTTGACGAAATCAACTTTTCCAATTTGGCAGCTGGACTCATTCATCACTGATGGTGAATCAACCCTCCTCCAAAACTCTGCAAACTTCAGGGATCAACTCTATGAGTCTAGATTTGAACTTTTCTTCTTATCGGGTTGATGGAACCAAATTTGCAGAGAAAGGGCTAAATGTTTTCTTCAAGCTTGAATTAGGGTTTAGTTGATTTGAATCACTTTCATGACTTGTTGACCACTTTTCAACACCTATTTCTTTGAAAAATCTACCTACAAGACCTTAAAACACACATGCAAAGAGGGGGAAATGGTTAAGGGTTAGAGTATATGGATTTTCCTTGGTCAAATCCCACTTTGGTAATCAAACCCTTGATAAAGAAATGAAATGAAAACAAGAAAGGAATGATGAATAAACAACATGTGAGTGTCCTGAACTCACCAAATCCTTGTTGAAGTCTGAAGATATGTCAATGGTTGCTCCAAGATGCTTGATAATTGCTTGATTGAATGATGTTATGATGCTTAAGTGAATCAATGAGATTGAATGCAAGTATGAATGCTTGAATGAATTAGATGAATGGGGCTAAAAATAGATGGAAAAACACTTATTTATACACACTTATGCCCTAATTTGCTGAAAATACATCATAGGCCGACATAAGGTCTTAATGAATTAAAACCCAAAAGAAATTTGAATTTAATATTTTGAATTTTCTACCAAGAGGGACTCATTCACCACCCACGGCGAATGGGTCCCACTCTAGGCTTGAAAGTGGGTGTTGGGAATTAATTAAGTGCATAAAGGGGCCAAATAAAGCATAAGAAAGGTGTAATTAGTGATGACAAGCCTAGCAAGGAATGAAAGCTTGTTTCAAGACTTTACAACACTTTAAAATAGGACTTGGTAATAGATAAAAAGATGATATTTAGATTAATTATAATAAGAAGAGTCTAGAAAAGTGTAGAAATGTGTTACAACAATTCACAACACCTTCACAAGAAATCATAAAATCTTAATAATTTGAATATTCAAGACCTAATGTAAATTTTAAGTTACATTGCAACATTAAATCTAAGAAAAATAAGCCAAGCATCATAGGAAAAAGACCTATATGACCATGAAAATTTCCAAGATCCATTTTTCTATGGTACACCTGCAAAGTAAGATTCAAAACAAGTTGATCATGATGAAATTTCCATCCTTAATGCACTTGTGTACTACCCTTTATGATTATCAAAATTCGCTTAGTAGTTGAGATACAAGGTCCACTTCTAGCCGAATTGAGAAATCCATTTTTTCCAAAAAAATCAATTCCCAACTATTTAGAAAGTAAAACAAAGGGTTTCTTTAATTCAATCCTCCTCAACCTACACCTCAAAATGTGAATAACCAAATAGCATCTATTAAAACTGTGGTGTCCTTTAGTTATGGAGATCCGAAAGGATAATTCACACCTTTACCTGACACCCTTCATAACATAATGACCCAACTTTTACAATAGCAAATGATTACCTTTTCCTATCCTCAAAGCACCTGACCCTACTAAGCCTTTACCCTCAAGTTTTAAATCAAATGCTTACTACCACTATCATCGACAAAATGGACATGGCACGAAACATTGTAAGTGTCTTAAACATCTTGTGCAATACCTCATTGATTCTGGTCATCTATCCATTGTAGGTGTTACTGATCAAGGTAATAAGTCTATGATCCAATGCGAAAACATAATATTTCATTTGTCAAAGCTATTGAAACTACAAAGAATGATGTGATGAATGTTGATACAGATCATGAACATCATGATCCTATCCCACATGTTACCCATGCTAATCCTATGGATGAAATGGTAGGTGTGATAAATGTTATCACTTATAAGGGCCAACCTAAGAAATATCTTGATATTTCTTTCTCCTCTAAGGATATAATTAAACATCTACCTGATGGTCCTCTTTACATAACTGACTGTATCTATGATAAGCCCACTGTATAAAAGTGAATTTTCACCCCATGTGCAAATCCCCTTTTTTCTTTTATCCACCTTAGAAAAAAAAATTTAGAGGCTTAATTCCACCTAAGCCTGTTGCTTGCATCCCACTTGGTGCCTATTTTGAGTTTTGATGGAGGTGTTTTTGTCAAGGATGCCCGTGCAATGCACAAACGTTCGCGCAATGCGCTTATGTCCCTGGAAGATTCCTATGGCTGAACTTGTAGAGGTTTTACTCTTCTCATTAGAGGTGAAGTTGTAATTCCCCCTTGGGTTGAATTACCCTAATATGGTCATTTTCTTCCATTCTTTCTTCAAATTCATCCCTTCAACATTCAATCCAACTCTTCACCACATCGAGCATCCATTATTGCACTCTCACATTTAATTTCAATCTCTCAATCACTCATTCTCCCTCACTCCAAGCATTCAAGCAACCCATTCCAGCCAAATCAATACTCCATCACTTTGGTAGAGCAAGTTTGGGACCACACCATTATAGCAAAGGCTCAAGTACTCTCATTTTCTCCCCCAAGCAACCTTGAGTGCTCTTGGTGGAGGTGGTAATCTTCCCTCTCCTCTCCTCTATCACTTGGTTGAGTAGCATAACACTGTTTTGTAGTGCTTCTTTTCTCTTTATTATACTATTTCCTTTATCTCATTTCCTTGGCTGTCCATGGAGGTGGGAACACCAAAATCGGGGTCTGACTGAGGTAGTTCCCTATACATCCACCCAACATTTTCCCTCTTTCTATGTGTAGGTATGCATGTTTCTCGTAGAACCAGCTGACGAACAAGTTCCCTAGTGAGATTCTCCTTATTCTTGTCACTCTTGCATATTTACTTTATAATATTAAAGATTATTTGATTTATTTAGTCACATCATTCTAGCCCTTTAGTTAGTCTACTATGTTGTTAGCTAGTTTTGTTTGTTTGAAATTGTCTTCATTAATTTTTGACTGTACGAATGATAGCATACTTTTGAGATGCCAGCGTGTTGCACTGACATTCAAAGATCATGATTTTTTCCTTGGATAGAGATTTTTTTTAGGCATAGTGTTAGACCTAAAAATTGGCTCACCTAGCCTCTTCCTATGTTTCGAGTGTGCAAAGTGACTGAGAGGCCTTACGGTCCTCGTTACTCTCACCTCGCATTTCCTTACATTACACTTAGCTGAGGTAAGTTAGGGAAGCCTCTCACGTCTTGGCCCTCTATGACCTAGGGTCTTGCACGTGGTGGTCCCTATCTCTTACATTTTTGGTGAACCTGACGTGAACCATTTTGGTTTCGTTCTTGTGATCTTGAAAGCTCCTTTCCTCATTTTCTAGGAGTGTTGTAGATGTGAGTGTTGTGAGGCTATTTCCTTACAACCTAGCCTGTGACCCCTAGTTGGTGTAGTTGGAAGGTTCCAAAGGTATTGCACAGTGAAACCTTAATTGGGTCATCGTCTTATTTGTTAACCTTTGACAACTTTCTGAAAGAGTTGTCTAGTGTGTGTAATGGATTCCTTCTTGCACCAACCCATCCCCTCTATGCAACTTATTGATAGTGATACTAGTATAAATTTCACTTCACAGGACTTGTCGATGGGATTTAACAAGGAACCATCTCCTCTTTACATTCTTGCATGGATCAATGGAAACATTGTAGCTAGTGTTCTCGTTAACCCTACATCACAAGTGAACATGATAAAAAAGGAGATTATGCTAATAAATTTCTTACACAAGGATGGGTACGATGCCCTGTGAGCACCATCCGCACTCATGATGGGATTTTTGTACCCCCTTTGGGTAGTATTGTCCTATCAGTCTTAGTTGTACCTAAGTCCATGAAACTCCTGTTTAATACATCCCTAGGTCTTAACTCTTTAGGGTGAAACTGGGTATCCCTTGATTAGAGGCGATGAACATAGTACCCTTCGTCGTGCATAATTTTTTGAAATTTATCCATGGAGGCTCCATGCATGTAATCCATGACACTAGCTATAGACCAGTAGTTGCATGTGGTAGCTACTCCTTAGACCACTCCTGGCATGTGCCTATTGGTCCTCTTCCACCTAGGATGGACCTTCTACATAGAGCATATTAGAACTATATGAAAGGGTGTATAAGGCCAAAATTGAATTACCCTCCCTTTCCTTATGCCATTTCACATAAGGCTAGTTTAAAGGCTGATAGCGATGCTGCTAAGGCACGAAAGAAGGATGAAGAGAATCGGTATCTTAAACCTCCTTCTTTCTCTTTTGTTGTTCAATATGGCCCTTCATTTTTCTCTACTGAGGTACCATCGAGTTTTGCTCCTCATCTACAGGAGAATCCTATGGTGCCCGCTTGGCAAAAGCCTAAGCATCCTACTTTTGAGCTTCTTATTTTGCCGACAGAACCTAGACCCGTTCAGTATAACAAAAATAAGGTTTCCTAGGGAGAGTCCTCATTGGCTTGACCTTTGTGGCCTCCTACTACTCCTACTCCTAAGGAAATGAGTGGAAAGAGGCCCATTGTTGAGGCTCTCGAGTTGACTCCTCTCATTCCTCAGCCTGTTCCTCCCACTCCTATGTAGGAATTTGTCCCTCTATAAAAAATAGTTGTGGCGGATGTTCCCATGGTTGAGGAGGAACCCTCTATCCCTTCCCAAATTTTTTCCTCTAACTCCAAGATTCGTAGAAACTGCCTTACGCATGAACACAAGTGTTGGTGAAAGGCTCTCTTGGCTGAGCAGGCTACCTTGCAAAGAAAAGATGAAGAAACGAATGCCCCTGCTTTAGAGCCTCCTACAACATCTTTTTCCTCCCTTCCTTTTGCTTCTCTCCAATCTAGTCCTATACTGCTCCTATCTTTTGCTAAGAGTATGAATGCACCTAACCTTAAATAGGTACAGGTTTTCATCACTCCTTTGTTGGAGCCGCCTTTGCTGATGTATGCTTTGGATATCCAACCTTTCTCGAAGCCCATGGATATGGTTAATACCTTGGTTGTATCCACTACGGTTCTCTCCTCTACTTCCTCTTTCTCCCTTGGCCTCATCTGTGGTGAGTTCATTTCCTCTGATGAAATAGGAAATAGAGGGCGGTCCTTCTAGAAATGAAGGATGTAAGAAAATTTCACCTCAATCACAAGGTGGACCTACATTGACTTTCTCTATCTTAGTGACTGAAACAATCCCAGCTCGCCCTGAGTTTGTCACCACTCCTGAGTCATTCGGCGATCCTAGCAGTGAACCTCGGGCACAACCCATCCCGTCCGCCAAAGCTAGACATGGTACCCCTGTAGGGTGCATGTTTAATTCCATGGATAAAGTTTCAACCTTGTTGGCAATCTTCATTGAGTTGCTAACCTTGACTCCACAAGAGATCGGTGGAGAGGACCTCAAGGGGCCCTCTTCCTTGGCCCTTATTGTGGGAGGACCAGACGCTCCTCCTCTTAACATCCCTCCATTGCAAGCTCGTCCTCCTTCCCCTTATGAGGATTTAGATTGGGAAGTGGATGACCTCTTGGCTGATCAATGTTAGGAGGAGAGCCCCTTTCTTGATCTTGTGTGTGTGTGTGTTCTTTGTGATGTGTTCCCCCATGCTTGTTCTATAAGATCCTGGATGACCCTTGTCACCCCTGTTGGTGCTTGGATATAGGTGTGGTTTTTGTGTCATCAACCTTCTTCTATTTGTATCATCATTCTTTCATGTTTGTGCTTGATTTTTTTATAAATTGGGGATGATGCAAAGTGTTGGGGGAATTTAGGCTTCCCTTCCATGTTGATCCAATTTTTTAGTTTTACTTTGTTTTCCATGCATTCTTCCTAATTTGGTTGGGGATTGATGATCGTTCGCCTTGCATTGCGGTTACTTATTATTATGAGCTCAGATAGATCTGACCCTGCTAAACTAGATCCCCCTATGCCCTTTGTTTATATTTTTCTCTTTCTTTTTCTCTTTTTCTTTCTCTTTCTCTCTTCTTTGTTTGAGTTGTCCCTCTTATGTGTGGCAACATTCTCTCTTTAACATTCTAATTTTTAGAAATCACATTCACTGCCAACGAATATTTTCTTGAAAATCTTCACAAACCTTTCTTCAAAATCACATTCTCAACTTGGAACCATAACAAAACATGTTTTCTTCATCATGGGTTTGTAAAGAAAGTACTTGAAGACCTTCCTCACGCATGGGGGCATATTCTTCCTTTCAAATTCCTTGATGAAGTGAACATCTTTCAAAAGGATTCCTTGATGATGGATTTCTCTAAGAAGAGAAGAATATCTACTTTTGAATTGTGTGTCCCTTGAGTGGACCCTTTTCTTCTTCATGACGGGTTCCCAAGGCACCCTCCTTTGAAATTATTTTCCTCAGATGGATTCATTTGCATCTAGCCTAGGGGCAGGCTGACTAGACTTGTTCCATTCCCCTTTTCACATCTAGCTCAAGGGTGTTGGTATGTGGCAATCGATCATGCTATACTGTATAGCCCATGGTATAATGTACACCTCAGTATGTATCCTTGTCAAGGTTAAGGGCCGGGCCGGGCCCCGAGCAGGGGTTCGGGGGCGGCAGCCCTCGAGAAAAAATTTCTTCCTACTTTTTCATGTCATCACTGAAAAAGGGAAAAATCAAAGAAAAAAGGAAAAATCCGATTTTGTAGAACCCAAAATCTAGAAGCTTCTAAGCTTGATAAAAAGGGGTTTGGAAGGGTGTTATAGAATAAAGAAAAACGCAATTATTCGCAAGATTGTAATAGGTTTTCACTTTGGATAATACAATCATTAGATGGTACGTGGTTTGGTGGATATAACAGCCTAGATTGGGTGGGCATTCTACGTGGTATAGTGTTTGTTATTGGGTTTTCTTTATTAAAGTAAATCTACATTTTAATTTTTGGGCCTCTTCCTTTCTAACCCTAACAATGAATCAAAAGTGGGTTTTAAATTATCATCTATAGGAAGGTCTCACGGTTGAGTGGGAGTAATGGCAGATGAGGGTAAGAAGGTTGAGAAGTTTAATGGGAAGAACTATCAGTTATGGAAGATGTAGATGGAGGAATACCTCTATCAAAGTTATGGCGGCCATTGGAAGGGAAAACCAAAGAAACCCCAAACAATGTCGATGAGGGCCGAGGGCTGGATGAAAGGCTCTTCAGGTATTCATTTATGCACAGCACAATAGGGTGTCGTTCAATATTACAAAATCAAAAGCTTCAAAAGAGTTGATGGAAACCTTGGCCGAAGTTATATGAAAAATCCTTCGCTTGAATAAAGGTATTTCTTATGAAACATTTATTTAATATGAAAATGGTGAGAAGGTGGGTTGATTCTTGATCATTTAAATGAGTTTAATACAATCACCCGATCGATTACTTTTGTATAAGTAAATTTTGTTGGGGTGTATTTCGCGCATTAAGCATTCTTTGCCCTAAGCACGGAATAACGGTAGTATTCTTAACGGAAATTCAATTTCTAGGATTAGAATATAGAAATTGTGATGTTGTTTGGTATTTTGGTGAGAGATTTAGGAGGAAAAGCTGAGATTGGTTTATCCACATCAAGAAATGTTTCGAATGCAGAAAGCAGGGGAAGAACAAAGGAGAGGAAAAATTTTTAGAAATCATGGGAAGTCACGAGGAAAATCAAAGGACAGAAGGTCCCAATCTAGAGACAAGAGGGATTGTTGGTACTGTGGTAAGCTGGGTCACTTAAAGAAAGATTTTTGGTCTCAAAAAAATAAAGGAGATAGAAAGGAAGGAAGTAAAGAGGCAAATGTGGTAAGTAATAAATCTGATGAGATGCTTTGATTCTTTCCCTTGATAATGTTGATGATTCTTGGGTGTTAGATTCAGGGGCTTCATTTCATGCTACCTCCCCATATTATTTTCTTGATTATGTCCAAGGGGATTTTTGGCTGGTTTATTTAGGAGATAGAACCCTCAGTTGTTGGAAAGGGAAGAATCAAGATTAAGTTTAGAATGAATGTTATTACTACATGAGGTAAGGCATGTTCCAAAGTTAAGCAAAATTTAATTTCAGCAGGGCAACTAGATGATGAAGGTTGTGTTGTTACATTTAGTGATAAAAATTGGAAGGTCACAAAGGGTGCCTTAGTGGTAGCAAAAGGTGTGAAAGTAGGCACATTATATCTTCTCTTGGTGGCTCTCTGTATTATGTTACATTCATTGATGATGCAACTAGGAAGGTATGGATTTATTTCCTTAGGCATACATCTGATGTATTTGACACTTTTAAAAATGGAGAAGCTTGGTTGAGAATGAGATAGGTAAAAGGATAAAATGTCTCATATTTGATAATGGTGGTGAGTATTGCAGCAAAGAGTTTGAAGATTATTGTTCCTCTAATGACATTCGTAGGAAGAAAATGGTTCCAAGGACTCCATAAGAAAATAGAGTGGCTGAGTGCATGAACAGAAAAATAATGGAGCATGCACGGACTATGAGATTGCATGTTGGGTTACCTTTAAAAATGTGGGCAGAGACTGTAAACACTGTTGTTTATTTAATTAATAGACTTCCCTCTAATCCTTTGGGTTGTGGTATTCTAAAGGAAGCATGGAAAGGTAAGAAGGTGAGTTATTCTTTTCTCAAAACCTTTGTTTTTGAAGCATTTGCACATGTAGATTCTGAAAATAGAACCAAGCTTGATGCAAAATCAAAGAAATGTGTATTTGTTGGATATGGCATTGATGAATTTGGTTATAGGCTTTGGGATTTTGAAAATCAGAAAATTAAGCAGTAGGGATGTCATATTCAATGAGAAAGTGTTGTACAAAGATGCATTTCAACAACATGAGAAGAAAGAAAATGATTATGGTGTTGGATGATATTCCAAATAATGAGTTTCAATGGTTCCTCATGCTAGGCAACATCAGCAACAACAAATACCACAAACTCTTTGATGATCTTCAAGGATATGTAGACCTTCAGAAAGATTCTCTCCCTCTTTGTATACTATTTTGTTAACGGTTGGTGAACTAGAATATTATGATGAAGCTATGCAGGTGGATACCAAGGTTTCAGTGGGAGCATGGAATGGAAGAAGAAATGGACTCCTTGCTGAAAAACTAGACTTGGGAATTATGCAAGTTGCTTGCAGGTAAAAGGCTTTACCAAACAAATGGGTTTATAGGCTGAAAGAGGAGGATGGAGGTAAGAAAAGATTTAAATCAAATTAGTTGTAAAGGGATTTGCATAGAAAAAGGGTATTGATTTTGAGGGGATTTTTTCTCTAGTTGTTAAAATGACTTCTATTCGTATTGTTTTAAGTATTGTGGCTGCTAAAGATTTGCATTTAGAATAGCTTGATGTTAAAACAGTCTTTCTCCATGGTGATTTGGAAGCGAAAATATATATGGACCAGCCACAAGGATTTGAGGTCAAAGGTAAGGAGAAACTAGTGTGCAGATTGAAGAAAAGTTTATATGGCTTGAAGCAAGCACCTCGACAATGGTACTTGAAATTTGATAAGTTTATGGCTGATCAAGGTTACAACTAGTGTAATTCTGCCCATTGTGTTTATTTTAAGAGGTTGGATAATGACAACTACATTATTTTATGTTTATATGTTGATGACATGCTTGTAGCAGGGTCTAACATGGATCACATAAGTGAGCTAAAACAACAGTTAGCAAAATCTTTTGCTATGAAGGATTTGGGGGCAGCAAAAAAAATCTTTGGTATGAAAATTTGTAGAGATAGAAAAAATAGAAAATTGTTTTTATCTCAGGCTAATTATGTTGAAAAGGTGTTGCAGAGATTTCATATTGAGAATGCAAAATCTATCAGCACACCTTTGCCTAGCCATGTTAAATCGACTAAGGATATGTGTCCAAAGACACAAGAGGAGGAAGAAAAAATGTCCAGGGTACCATATGCTTTAGATGTAGGTAGTTTAATGTATGCCATGGAATGCATGAGACCGGATATTGCACATGTCGTAAGATTTGTTAGTAGGTATTTGATTCATCCCAGAGTTGAGCATTGGAATGCAATAAAATGGATTCTCAGGTACTTGAGAAGTACATCCAATAAATGTTTATGTTTTAGGGGCTCTAATATTGATTTAAAAGGCTATGTTGACTTAGATTTGGCAGGGGATATAGATACCAAGTGAAGTACCATAGGTTATGTATTTACAATTGGTGGGATTGCAATGAGTTGGATTTCTCAATTGCAAAAGGGGGTTGTTTTATCCACCATAGAGGCAGAGTATGTTGCTACAATAGAGGCAACAAAGGAGATGATATGGCTGCAACTTTTTATGGATGAGTTGGGAAAACAACAGACTGAAAATTACTTGTTTACAGATAGCTAGAGTGCTATACATCTTGCAAA
Organism: Sequoia sempervirens; assembly: GCA_007258455.2. NCBI lineage: Eukaryota > Viridiplantae > Streptophyta > Pinopsida > Cupressales > Cupressaceae > Sequoia > Sequoia sempervirens. Next base: position 39,919 of record VDFB02325120.1, on the reverse strand, counting down.
AAAAAAATTCTTGCATTCTAAAACAAAACGCATATAGTTGAGATACCATTTCATTCGGTCGGTGTTGGAGGATGGACAGTTCAAGCTAGACAAGATACATATAGATGCCAATCTAGCGGATATGTTTACGAAGGCAGTGACAAGGGAGAAGTTGAGCTGCTCTTTAGCTTCAATTGGTCTTCAAGGTTGAATTCAAGTATAATAGAGCAACAGGGTCCAAGGTACTTATTTTTAGTGGGAGCTGTAATTACAGCAGTGTCATCCAAGATCAATCTCCAAGTGGGAGATTGTGTTGGTGTGGAGCCTGATCAGTCTCCAAGTGGGAGATTGTTGGTATGTGGTGAATGATCATGCTATACTATATAGCCCATGGTATACTGTACACCCTAACATGTATCCTTGTCGGGGTCTAGGGTAGGGTCGGGCCCCAAGTGAGGGTTCAGGGGCGACAGCCCCTAAGAAAAAATTTCTTCCTACTCTTTCGTGTCATCACCAGAAAAGGGAAAAATCAATGAAAAAAGAAAAATCCAATTTTTTAGAACCCAAAATATGGAAGCTTCTAAGCTTGATAAAAATGGGTTCAAAAGGGTGTTATAGAATAAGGAAAAACATGATTATTTGCAAGATTGTAATAGGTTTTTGCACTGGATAATAAAATAATTGGATGGCTACAGTTTGGTGAATGTAGCCCAGATTGGGTGAACCACGTTAAATTATTTGTGTTATAATTTATTCTATTTTTTATTAGTTTCTCTTTTTATTAATTAAATCTGCATTTAATTGTTAAATATCTGCCTTTTTAACCCTAACAAAGGGTAGCCCGATTAGGCCAGTTTCATATATTTGTGTCTAGGTTGGGGGTAGCCCAACTAGACCTTACCTTTCAAACAACACTTCCCTTGAGTGGACCCATCTCCTTTTGAATGGTTTCTGAGGGACCCCTTTGAAATACTTCTAAATCATCAACAGTCTATGTGACCACCTACCTACATGCCTATTTGGCCACTTCTCGACTTTGCAGAGTCTGCTTCCTTGGGGTTTCCTTCATGCTAGAGTTTTTGAGGGTTACTCTTCTTGTAGGTCTGTGAGCCTATAAGGCACTCACTTCATGGGGCTTCCTTCATGCAAGAGATCTTGGGGGTTGCCTCCTTGTAGGTCCGCGAGCCTGTAAGATGCTTTTTTTTTCTAGCTTCATAGTTCTAAGCAGCTATGGAGTCTTTTGCTTTTCCTGCACCTTCAGGTACACCAAACCAAGTACTACTTCCTTGATGGTTCAGGTATACGTTTCTAACCCTACACTCTTCTTGATCTACTTTACCAAGCACTCCTCAATATTTGTGCTCGCTAAAGTGGGGGAAAAATGTATAAGAGTGAATTTGCACCCCATGTGCAAATCCCCTTTTTCCTTTATCCACCTTAGAAAACCAAGTTTGGAGGCTCAATTCCACTTGCATCCCACTTGGTGCCTATTTTGAGTGTTGGTGGAGGAATTTATGTTGGGGATGCCCACATGGTGCATAGACTTCTACGCGGTGCACTTACATCCCTAGAAAATTCTTGCGGCTAAACCTGGAAAGGTGTTACTCTTCTCATTGTAGGTGAAGCTATAATGCCCCCTTCGGCTGATTGACCTGAATATGGCCATTTTATTCTATTCTTTCTTCAAATTCATCCTTTCATCATTCAATCCAACTCTTCACCACATCAAGCATCCATTCTTTCACTCTCACATTCACTTTCAAGCTCTCAAGCACTCATTCTCACTCACTCCAAGCATTCAAGCATTCCATTGCAGCCAAAGCAACACTCCATTTTAGTAGAGAAATTTTAGGACCACACCATTGCAATAGATGCTCGAGTACTCTCATTTTCTCTCCCAAGTAGCCTTGAGTGCTCTTAGTGGAGGTGGTAAGCTTCCCTCTCTTGTCCTCTATCACTTGGTTGAGTAGCATAACACTGTTTTGTAGTGCTTCTTTTCTCTTTATTATACTATTTCCTTTATCTTGTTTCCTTGGTTTTCCGTGGAGGTGGAAACACCAAAACAGGGGTCTGAATAAGGCAAGCCCCTATACAGCCACCCAACATTTTCCCTCTTTTTGTGTGTAGGTATGTGTGTTTCTTAGAGAACCAACTGTCGAACGAGTTCCCTAGAGAGATTCTCCTTATTCTTGTCACTCTTACATATTTACTTTATAATCTTAGAGAGTATTTGATTTATTTAGTCACATCATTCTATCCCTTTAGTTAGTTTTTTGGGTCGTTAACTAGTTTTGCTGGTTTGACCTCGTCTTCATTGTTGTCTGACCATACGGATGACAGCACATTTTTTAGACGCTAGTACGCCACACTAATGTCTAGAGATCATGCTTCTATCCTCGAAAAGAGATTTTTATGAGATGTAGTGTTAGACCTAAAAACTAGCTTGCCTAGCCTCTCCCTATGTTTCGAGTGTGCAGAGTGACTAAGAGGCCTTACGGTGCTCATTACTCTCACCTTGCATTTCCTTACATTACACTTAGCTGAGGTAAGTTAGGGTAGCCTCTCGCATCTTGGCCCTCTATGACCTAGGGTCCTTCATGTGGTGGTCCCCCTCTCTTACACCCACTAATGGGATATTAATAGATCCCACCTATGGAGAGAACATGATCACCAAGGAATTTTTAGTATTATATGAACTTTAGCAAGATGACTATGATAAACCAAAATCATGGATCAAGATGCATAATGGTTTTGCTTGCCCTATGATTGGATTGATCAGGCTTCCATTACAAATAGGACCAAAAACATCAGATGTCACATTCTCCATCATCCTATAATCAAACCAATTTTGTTTATGGCTAGGCCATCCATGGCTTCACTCAATGAAATTTGTCCCTTTGTTTGTTCACAAATGCTTAAGGTTTTCATTTGACAATGAAATATTTACTATCCATCATAGCGGCTTTAACCCCTTGTCTTCCAAAGGAAACTTTTCCTTAGAATCCTTTTGGCCCAAGCCCATGGAACCTATAACACCATGAAAAGACTTCTTTTTCATAGCTTTGAAAAATTCAAAGCAAAGAAAATAGCATAATTATCTCTTTAACACATGTACCCACCTACCTTCGACACTTCCATCATAGAAAAAACCATGCTTCAACCTAAACAATAACCAAACAACCAAGATCAACCAACACTAGAAACTTCCCCAACATCATCCAAAAGACCCAAAGACAATGAAAGCAATTCTATTATGCCTCCTTGAATAAAGCAAGTTTACAAGGCAAAAGAGAAAGTGGATGACCAACCTTCCATGGTTCCTTTAGTTCCTCCCATTAGGGAAGAAAAGCAACCTATGGTTTATCAACTTGCCCTTTCACAAACACAACTTGATAACAAAGCAAAAAGAAATAGAGGTGCTAGAGACTGTAGGCGTAGACATCGTGCCCTTGCTCACAAGTTACATGAAGAATTAAACAAAGAAAATAAAAATCCACACTTGATAGAAGCAATGGATAATAACTCTCCACCCCAATCAAAACAAAATGATCCAATACAACAATCACAACAAGAGTTACACTCTTCATTGGACATTATCATTTGTCCTCTTGAGGTGATTAATTTATATGACAATGATGAGATCACTAAAATTGATGAAGAGGTACATAATGATATGAACATGTTGGTTTCCTCTTCCATGAGCTTAAATGAGAAATATCATATACAAAATAATGAACTTGGTACTTCTCCTAGTTTAGCACTTTCCCTTGTCCCTTTGGCTAGTTGCCTGCCCTCGGCATATATTGAATATGACTAGGAGGTGGATGACTTGCTTGACAGTTTACAAACATTTTCCTTACTATTCCTTCACATTTTTATTTTCTTTCTTTTTCCTTTGTGTGTTTACATGTGTGTAATGTGATCCCCCATGATGTTCCATTTGATGTTCTCTCTCTTTGTGACATTCCTTTATTTGTACCTTCATTCTTCTCTATATCTTGCATCACTTTTTCCTTTTTATTTTGTCTTTTCTTATGTTTTCATTTTGGGGATGACACAAGGCATTTAGACATTCATGACTCTTTCATGTTGACCAAAAAGGATTTCTTTTTCTTTTCCTTTTCTTTTGTCTTTTCTTGTGTTTTCCTTTTGGGATGGCACAAGGCATTGAGACATTCATGTCTCTTTCATGTTGACCAAAAAGGATTTCTTTTTCTTCCCCTTTTCTTTTTCATTTTTCTTGTGTTCCCCTTTTGGAGATGATACAAAGCATTGAGACACCCTATTTCTCTGGTATCAGGACATAATAACCTGGCCACAATAACCCTGGACAGAATAACCCCGTCATAATAACCCAAGAACAAAATAACCTAGGTTCATAATAACCTAAGCCAAAAGAACCCGTGGTTAGAATAACCCAAGGAAAAAATATCCCCATAAAAATATAGAGAAAGGAAATAAAATTTATAAATTACATACGGGTTATTCTATCCATGGGTTATTTTGACCACATGTTATTCTATCCATGGGTTATTTTGTCCTTGGGTTATTGTAACCGGGTTATTCTATCTAGGGTTATTTTGGCTTGGTTATTATGTCATGTAACCTATTTCTCTTCCATGTTGATCCAATTTTTTTTTCTTTTTTTTCACTCTCTTTGTGTCATTCTTCCAATTCTATGTATATTTGGGGGATGATGACAATTCCAAGCTCTCTAACAAACATTGCAGGAAAAAAAATACTAACCCCAAATCGATAGATCCCTTATGTGTTTGGTTTTTTTCATTTTTGGGGCAACCCCTTTCTTTTCTTTTTCCTTTTCTTCACATGATGCAACTTTACTTGGAAACATGACTTGGCATAGGGCTTTCCAAGTTGGCTCTCATGTCTTCCTTCTTGTTTGCATTTTTCATTTCCTACTTTAAATTAATTGCTCACAGTATGGTGTTTAGCAATTCCTTTAAAGTGGGGGCATACATTGGCATTATTCTTTTGCATTTTCCTCCTTTTTCTTGGTTCTTAGTGCAACCTTCTTACTTCATACAATACATTTTGTCACTTTGTGGATGACATTGGGTGTAATTTCCTTCATGAGTGTGATCTATCTTAGCATATTACATTCGTCTTAGTTGCTTGATGCGATGCACTACATCCCCTAAGTTGTGAATCTTCTATTCTTTGATTGATCCTCTCTTGGAGATATTAGACACAATGTTCCCTAAGTTAAAGATCTCGCACAAACTAAGCAAGACTCCTTTGAACATCTTTTGCATGTTGCATTTTGCATTTTTTATATGGCCACCTTGCATAACACAACTTGCATTCCTATAGTGCCATCACATTTTTTCATGAGCTCCAAGCATACAAATTTTTTCTTGTCTCATGAAGCTTGAAAATTTATTTTATTGTGGTGCCTTATTAAAGTTATCAGGAGGTATAACTTTGGTATGTTTGAGCAAGAAGCCCATTCTGAGGCATGACTTTCCCTATTTCCACCTCTGTGTATGTGAGTGCATACCAACCGTGAGTGTATGTTTCTCACCTTTTAGGCCTTCTCACCTAGCGGACAACCATCAATTTCATTGCCTCAAATTGAGTATGCATTTTCCAGAAAAACAACCTAGATCTGATCCACAATGGGATGGAAAAATCATCAAAGCTTGATCTAATTCTCTCTTTCCTTTTGTCCCTTTCACTCTTTACATCATTTTCATGTGTGTTCCTTTGTGCTAGTGTTTGGTTTGCCATGGAATCTTGATCATGGGGGCTTGATCATCCCTCTTTATTGTTGTTGTCTCATATTTCTAGCATGGGTGCATTTGGATCCCTCTTGATGTGTATGTTTGGCTACTTTAGTGTGAGTTTGAAGCAGGTTCATCCTCTCACTAAACTGGGGGCTAAATGTAGCATAGAAAAATGTATCTTTAGACATTTTCATGCTCATTTGAGTCTTTCTTGTGGATGTTGGCTTAGTTTTTCCTTGATTTAATGTTGCAATGTGGTCAACACATTCACATTAGGCCTTGGGCCCTCTTGAATTAATAAGAATTTTATGATGCCTTGCAAAAGTGTTGTGAAGTGTTGTAACACACCTTCACACTTTTCTAGGGCCTTATTAATATATTTCACTTAAATAACCTCTTTTTATCACTTCCAATCCTTGTTTAAAATTGTTTAAAAGTGTTGTAATATACTTCCATGCTTTTCTAGGCTTGTCATCAATAATTTGACCCCTTATGCTTTAATTGGCCTCATTTTACACTTACAAGTCTTACTTAAGTGTATTTTTGAAAATAATCCTGATAAACATCATTTAATACATCTAATTTTTGACACCTACTTAAAATTCCTAAGCGGAACCCATTCACCACTAGGGTGAATGAGTCCCCTTTGGCTCAAAAATCAAAATAAATTCAAAATTTTGGCAAGTTATTATTTTCTAGGATCTAAGGTCAGCCTATGATATCGTATTTTTAGGAAATATTACATAACTTTGTATAAATATAGGGTTTTTCCTCTCATTTCCCCCTCCTCAATTTTCCTAATCATTCAAGCAACTATCAATCATTCACTCAAGAATTCTAGGAATTTCAAGCATTTTCAAGTTTACATCCATTAGATCTTTTACTTGCATGTCTTTAGATTTCTACTTCAAGGGTTTGCTAAGTTGTAGCATTGATTTAGTACATTCATCATTCTCCTTTCATATTTCATTTCATTTTCAAGGGTTTGACCAAGGCAAACCCCTATTCACTAACCCTCAACAATTTTTCCCTCTATTTGCCTATTTTTTGCAAGTCTAGTGTGTAGATTTGTCAAAGAGAAAGGTTGGAAAAGTTGTCAACAATTTGTAAAAGTCAATAAAAGTTTTCAAAGCCCTAAAAGAACCTTGCAGAACACTTATAGGTCAAATTTTGTAGTTTTGGATCTAGAAACCTATCAGGAGAAGAAGTGCAAACTACGAGCTATAGATTCCACTTTCAAATTTCCAAAAATCCAAAAGTGGACTGATATGCCATTAGTGGCGTATGAGTCCCACCACCAGACCCAAAATAGATATTTTGCAGTTCTGATTACCAGTTGTCTGAAACCTATAATAGCATTATCTTCTTGAAACTAGACTATTGCCCAGCTTGGCATATGAGTCCTAGTTGGATTCAACAATGAATTATTTAGGATTCTAGAGCTCTATTCCATCCTTTTCCAATCTCTAGATGCACACTTTCAATTTCATAATTTTTTGTTGTAGTTTGTTTGCATTTCTAGGTCATTTTGCATATCATAGTGTGTTTTCAAACATCTTGCTTTTTCTTAGTTTTTCATTATTAGTTAATCTCTTTTATCAATTCTTAGCATCTAGGACATTCCTCGTAGACATATTTTAAACATCTTTGAATTGAAATCTCAAAGTCTTATTCTTGGGTGAGCCATTAAGATTTTTGGTACCTCTCTCCTTTTAGGTGCAAAACCCTAAAAGTGTAACAGCCCCCACACATTCCAAAAATATTTGGTTCACTCTTTTATGTTGTTATCTATTGAATATGGTAAAATGGCTTAACCTCTAATGTTATGTTTGGAGTATGTTGCCATACTGTATGACTCATTTCATGCCTTTGTGGTTTACCGCAGATGTGTAGTGCAAGCTAATTATTATATCCAAGCCACGTTTGTCTTGGACAATGGTTGTGGTATGAAAATTCCTGAGTGTATCATATATTTTACCCCATCATACCATTGTAAGTCATTATAATTGATTTATTATTCCTATGGGATTGTGGTAAATAGTTTTTATACATATTAGGAATCTAAAATTATTGTGGGTAATCATAATTTCTCAAATCTTTGAAATCGTATAATGCTTTTTCAGTATCAATCAAACCTAAAAATTCATTTACAAGGTGAGTTTGTTTGTGGACTTTGGAGCTTTTCAAGGTTAAGGTTCCACATATTGGATTCACAAAGTCTATCAGGGTGGTGTAGTTATGCAAATTTTGGAGGTTCTAACAACCTTCATTCTTATTCACCATGGGAATGTTTGGTGGTGTAGACCTATTTTGAATTTGTATATATAACAACTAGTTGCCAACATTGGAGGTTATTTTTGAGGTTGAGTTTGATATAAATAAGTCTGGTGTTGTTGTTTGTTATGGAAAGTAATGAAAAGGAGAGCAAGATAGATGTAATACCAATGTAAGTGAACTGTTTGATGCGAATTTGAGCAAATTAGTGCAAATTTTAATGTTCAAATTCCTAAACGAAGTGAGCTAAAGGAATCTAAAATCATTCAAGCAATGTTGCAAGATTGTTGGAGCATTGTGGTGGATTTACTTGTTTCATTGAGAAGTGTTCTCTGTGTAACATTCCTCTTCTATCTTCTTGAACTTCTTTCTATGGAAGTGATTCCTAGTTGTGATCCCTTTTGGATAGTTTGTCCTATTCTGATAGTGATCCCTTGTAATTGTTTTTCAATTACTTATATCGTGAGCTAATCTTCAATATGGTTTTTCCCTCATTGAGTTTTCCACATAAATTTAGTGTTCTCTTGTGTATGGTGTTGTGATTTCAGTTTTTGCTATGTGCATTTCATGTTTAATCATACTAATAGAATGAGTGTTTGGTGAATGCTTGTGGATCTATTGTTGAGGGTTTTGAAGGTTTAATTTTCTACAATTGATTCACCCCCCCTCTCAATTTTCTTGTTCATTTCAAATATTGGTCTCAAAGAAAGGTTCCTTAGAGAAGAGCTTAACCGCTTAACATAGATCTGAGATGGTGAACAAGATTGTTTTGAAATATCCTAGATTTTATGGCTCAAATTCTGCATCTTGGAAGACAAAGATGAAAATATATCTATCTACTCAGGGATATGAGAATGAGAAGGATTATCAAACTACATATGCTCCACCTCTGAATGGTCCAAGTACAATGAGATCAATGCCAAGGCAAGATTTATTACTGTGAATAGTCTTTCAAATATTGAGTTAGTAAAAGTATGATTTTGAAGACTACTAAAGAAGTTTGGGATAGGATAGAAATCACTTATGAAGGAGATTTGTAGGTTAAACAAGAAAAGTTATAGAACTTGAAGGCATAGTTTGAAATGATGTAAATGTCTAAAGAAGAAGCAATTAAAGGCTACATACAGAGATTTGATGAGTTGGTAAGTGCTATGAGAGGCCTTGGTGCAATAGTTAAAGAATCTAAAGTAGTGAAGAAAGTTATCAGATCACTTCCGAACTGCTATAGTGAAAAGGTATCTACTTTTAAGGAAATTGTTGATTTTGACAATTATTTTAGAGATCAGTTGATTGGTATTCCAATTGCATTTTAAATGAGAAAACTAAAGAAAGGTACAAAATCTAAGACTACTTTCAAGGCTAGTAAATTAGAGAAGGTTAAAGATTCATGTGAAGAAGATCTTGATGATTTGAAAGCTAACTTTATGAGGAAGATGAAAAAGGGAAATGGTAAGTACAAAGGTAAATTTCCTTTCAAATGTTTTAGTTGTGGTGCTATAGGTCATTACTCTTCAAGATGTCCAAAAAGAGCTCTAAACAATAGGAAAAAATAAAATAAAGGTAAAATGATTAAGAGAGCTTACTATGTGAGAGAAGATGTTGGTATTTCTGATGATGAATCTGATTATGGAGATTTTGATGATGATGAATGTTTTTTTTGCTATAAAAGAAGAATATAGTTATACTAACCCTCAATGTTGTGTGAAGGAAAGTATTTCAGAGATAAACGATAAGGTTAAAGGTACTTTGGTATCTACTTTTCATGTCAAATAGGATAATAATTATTGCGTTGTTGATAGTGGATTCTCTAATCATATGACTAGAGACAAATGTAAGTTAAACTTGAAAATTATGGAGGGTTAGTTAAATTTGGAGATGATTCAAGAGCTAAGATTTGTGGAATAAGTTCAATTAGTTTTGATGGAAAGCATAACACTGAAAATGTTTATTATGTTAAGGGTTTAAGGCATAACCTTTTGTGTTGGCTAAATTTGTAGCAAAGGATACAATCTTGTGTTTAAGGATGAAACATGTGATATCAAAAAAGGATCCAAAATTGTGATTGTTGTTGGTAAGAGAATAGATGGAAACAACTATCAGCTCAAGGGTTCTAATGTTCATTACTTTTTCACTCAAGATAATGATAGTTGGTTCTAGCACCAGAGGATGTGTCACATGAACTTTGATAATTTGGAAATAATTAGTTTAGTTCATGTAGTAAGAGATCTACCAAGAATCACAAAGCCTATCAATGTTGCTTGTGAAAGTTTTCAATTTCAAAAACAAACAAGGAGTAGTTTCAAGGAAAAGGAACAACCTGCTACTGGACTACTGGAATACAAGGGTGAGAAGTTTGCAAGTTGACAAGTACTTTATGCTTTTGATTAATGATTATTCTAGAATGACTTGGGTTACTTTTCTTAGAGAAAAATATGATGCATTAGATAAATTCAAGGCACTTAAAGCTATAGTTGAGACTAGAATGGAATTAAAAATAAAAAATTTAAGGTCTAACAAAGGTGGTGAATTCACCTCCAATGATTTTAACATGTTTTTTGAAGTTCATGGAATAAAGAGGCATTTGTATGCCTCTAGAACTCCTCAATAGACTAGAGTTGTTTAAAGGAGAAATCAGGCTATTCAAAAAGTTGTAACAACTATGATGAAATAGGAAAATCTATCGAAAGTATACTAGAGAGAATTTATTCATACTATTGTTTACATACTCAACAAATTTCAAGCTAAAGCTAATAGAACAATGACTCCCTACGATTTATGGTATGGAAGGATTCCTACTGTGAAGTACTTTAGAGTGTTTGGAATCAAATGTTAGATCAAAAGAGAAGAAGAAATCTTAGGAAAGTTTTATACAAGATCTAATGAATGTATCTTCCTTGGATATTCTACTAGAAGAAAAGCTTACAGATGTTACAATAAAAGGCTAAGAAATATAGTTGAAAGTGCAAATGTTAAGGTTGATGAAAACTTGCATAATTCAATTACAATAGATGAATGTGCATCAAATGAGCCTGATTGTAGAGTAGTTGAGGAAGAAAAGGCCGATGAATAAGAAGTTCAGAATGAAGAGGAAGAAGCTCAAGAGAAGAGCCCTAAAACCCCTAAGTATGTGCAAAAGAATCATTCTGAAACTCAAATCATTGGAGATAAGAGGAAAAGTGTACTGACAAGAAGCAAAGCTACTGAAGTTGAGGTGAATCTATTTCTACTTTCTAAAGTTGAACCTAAAACAATGAGTGAAGCATGCAAGGATGAACATTGGATGAAGGGGAAGAAGAACTTATGTAGATAGAAAAGAATCAAACTTGGGAATTTGTTCCTAGACCGGTAAACAAGAACATAATTGGAACTAGGTGGGTATTTAGAAACAAGCTGAATGAGAATGGAGAAGTAGTAATAAATAAGGAAAGTGTTGTGTGTAAAGGTTACTCACAAGTGGAAGGCATAGACTTTGAGGAGACTTTTTCTCCTGTGGCTAGAATGGAAGCTATCAGAATGTTTTTGGCATTATAGCACATAAATACTTTAAAGTTTATTAGATGGATGTGATGTCTTATTTTCTAAATGGTGAATTAGAAGAAGTTTACATGGAACAACTAGAAGGATTTCACTTGTCAAATCAACCAGATATGGTATGCAAGTTGAAGAAGGAACTATATGGATTGAAGCAAGGTCCCAGAGCTTGGTATGAAAGATTGGAAAAATACTTAATACAACAAGGATTTAGTAAGGCCACCGTAGATAGTAATCTTTACTTTAAAATTGAGGAATAAAAAATCTTGATAGTAGTAGTATATGTGGATGATATTATCTTGGGAGGAAATGAAACTATGTGTAAGAAGTTTGCAAAGGAAATGTAACAATAATTTGAGATGTCAATGTTTGGGGAGATGAATTTCTTCCTTCGGCCACAAATCAATCAAATAGATAAAGGGATATTCATTTCACAGTCTAAATATGTCAAAGAGATGTTGAATAAGTTTGGAATGGATGACTCCAAACCGGTGTGTACTCCTATGGTGATTGGTTGTAAATTGAGAAAATATGGCAATTCATCTAAGGCTGATCAGAGAAAGTATAGATACATGGTTGGTGGACTGCTATATCTAACTACTACTAGACTAGATATCATGCATGTAGTTTTTCTTATGACTATATTTCAAGAAGATCCTAAAGAAATACATTTTGTACTAGTGAAGATGATATTCAAATATTTAAAAGGCACTCCAAACTATGGCTTGTGGTATCCTAAGCATATAGATTTCACATTAAGTGCTTATACAGATGTTGATTGGGCTCATTGTGTTTATGATAGGAAAAGAACAATTGGTGGTGCATTATTTCTTGGATGTAGATTGGTGTCATGCTTAAGAAAGAAGTAGGATTCAATTTCCCTATCCACTTCAGAGGATAAGTATATTGCATCAATATCATACTCTACACATGTATTATGGATGAGACAAACATTGAAGGATATCAGGGTTGTATATAATGAGCCTATTTCTATCTTCTATGATAACACAAGTGTAATTAACATTTAAAAGAATCTAGTAATTCACTTGAGAAAATAGTATATATCTATTAGGTATCACTTTTGAGAGAAAAGGTTATGGAGAATTAAGTGAAGCTTGAGTATGTTCCTACAAAGGATTAGATTGCTAATATATTTACTAAGGATCTTCCTAAAGATACTTTTTTGTATCTTCGAGAGAAGTTGGGGATTATCACCACTCCCTATTTGAACTAGATGCATATGGATATGCATCAGTCTAATGGATCTATGGATCCATCTCTTTCTTGTACTAATGTTGGTGGCTACCTCTCAGGGGGAGTAGGTAGTGTCATGTGTTGTTGATTAGTTTGGTTGTACTCCTAAGGGGGATTGTTCAAAGCAATTTTTTTGGTTTAGTTTCAAAGAGAGAGAATAATGCAAACTCTTTTTTCTTTGTCATTGATGTCAATGGAGCAGAGAGAATCATGTGAAAAAGCTTGTTTGCTTAGGCGGAGAGAGAATCATGTAAGGTGTCAACAGAGATAGTTGTGTATGTTGTATAATCATTATTATCAAAGGAAGAGAGACTCTTGTAAGGGGGAGAGAGTTCAGGAATATTGTGTAGACTATCTAATCTAGAAAAAAAAAAGGAAAGAAAGTGTGTCTAGAGTTGTTGTGTTGTGTTATCTTTGGTGTGTTTTCACATCTTGTGTTTACATCAATGACAAATGGGGAGATTTTTGCAAGTATGAAGGTGTTTTCATTGATGTCAACAAGAAGTCTACCAACTGGTGTTGTCATTGATTTCAACTATGAGATGAAGATATTAGGATATTGAGAAAATTGTGAAAAAGAGGAAAATAGGTTGTGCAAGTGTATTTGAGAACTTAAGGTAGTGTTGTGAGTACATGGAGCTATCTTTTTGTTGTAGTTTCTGTAGATGAGTTGGAATGATGAAATGATCTGGGATGTTGTCTCTGGTACTTGGTTTCCAAGTTCTTTTGAGGAAATTTGATAAATAGAGTAAACTATGTTATGTACGTGTTCATAGTGTGCCTTGGTATTGTGCTATGCGTTTCTTCTATGTTGATGTTATTCATGTGCAGATCTTACAAGTTATTCAAGGTTATCAGAGGTCACTATATGTAGAATTTGGTTTTGTGGATCATTGTACAATGAAAGATATTTTCACCAGTGTGTGAACCAGTTGTTTAGTGATGTTTTCTACAACCTGGTAGAAATGTTTTTTCTTTGTGTTTCTCCCCTTTTTTGCTTCAGGTTGTGTGGATTTTGGAAGTTTCTTATAATGCTTTTATCTTTCTATATTTAAGGTTTTACTTGGTTTGATGGAGTACAAAGTGAATTTCATTTATTAGTATGCAAGTAATGGTTACCATTTGTTCTAAGTTGAAGTATTTGAATGATGTGAGGTTGATGAATTTTTTGATGAATCTCAAGTGCTCATGGATTATTCTAGATCGTGTTCAATTGAATTATGTTTTATGAAACTTTTGGCTTTTGGATCTATTTGAGGAAGCGTGTACTTAATGGTTATGGTGTTTAACAAAGGTATTGGTCGACCTTTTGTTTATCACTACATGATAGCTTATGAAAGCATGTTGAGGTGATTTTGGATCTATTTTGGTCCTAATTAAGGATTTTTGTAGGTCACCTTCATTCCTATCCACTGTAGGAATGTTTAGGTGCTGACCTATTTTGAATTTAAATGTATAACAAATAGTTACTGACAATGGATAAGATTTTTGAGGTTGAGATTGATATTAATAAGTGTGGTGTTGTTATAAGTGGTAAGGAATGAAAAAGGAAGAAATATAGATGTAATATCAATGCAAGTGAAGTGTGTGATGTGAATTTGATTAGAGTAGTGTGAATTTCAGTGTTAGAGTTCCTAAAAGTAGTGAGCTGAAGGAATCCAAAATCATTCAAGAAAGGCGACAAGATTATTGGATCATTATGGTGGATTTCCTTGTTGCATTCAGAAATGTTCTCTATGTAACATTATTCTTCTATCTTTTTGTACTTATTGTGGCAATGAGCCCTGGTTGTGAGCCCTTTTGGATAGTGTGTCCTATTCTGGTAGTGATCCCTTGTATCAGTTTTGCAATTACTTATACTGTGAGCTAATCCTCACCGTGGTTTTTCCCTCATTCATTTTTCCATGAAAATCCAATGTCCTCTTGTGTATGGTGTTGTGATTTTTGTTTTTGTTATATGCAATCAATGTTTAATCATACTAATAGAATAATTTTTTGATGAATGTTTGTGGGTCTGATTATTGTTGAGGGTTTTGAAGGTTTAATTTGCTACAATTGATTCACCCCCTCTCAATCGTCTTGTTCATTTCAATAGTAAGAGCTAGTGGTTATTTTATTATTGTCATATCATAGATAAAAATTCAGGTTTAAGGTCCTCAAAATGTATTATTATTAACTTGATTATTGTCAAGTTTTTGCAACAAATTTCTTGTTATATTATTTTCTTGTATAATTTATTTAATTACAAGTAGTATCAAAGCATGCTATTTGCACTTGAAAGGAAACAAATAATATTTTTATTAAATTTAGGAGGTCAAATTATAAAGCATGTATCTCTTTCAATTTTATTTTTTGTTATTATATTTAGAAGGTTGATCAATGATGTATTATATTTATAATATTCTAGATTTGAGTTATTTATTATAAAATTAGGATTTCCACCAAATTCATTCCCAAGGTTGCAAAAAAAAAAATAAAAAAAAAATAGAGGTTTGAACAAGGTGCAATATAAAAAATTACACACCTTTGTAATTTCCACATTATTGCTTTGGGTGAAAGTTCAATTTTTTGTTTCACTTTTATTAAAATAATTACCAACACTAATCTAGCATTTCAATTTGAATTACTAGAAAGTGACATATATGTTTTAAACTTTGAAATGATGTAATAAAATGAAATGTATATTTTTTATTATATCTTATGCATATATACTTTTAGCTTAAAATAAAATATTTAAATGTAAGTATTTTTTATTTGTGGTATAACTTAGTTTTCTATAAAATGTTGTAGAAGAAGATTGAGTGGGACACAACCTTTTATATAGTAATTTTTTTGTTTATTTTTTTATTTAACTGCTCAGTGATTTCATTGGAATTTTTTATATATTTTGGGATATCTCTCTTGTGATTCTTGTATGCTTTGCTTACATTCATGTTGTGAGGAGACGGTTTCCAAACCTTCTTATTTTATTTCTTGTTTCAATGTTAGGTTTTAAAATTCATTTGGTTTTTTTATCACTTTTTGTGACTTCTATTTCTAATTTACAATCATATATACACTATATTATTTCTTCCTATATAAGTTTAGATGTAATTTTCATAGAAGTTATTCTTATTTCTGTAGTTCTAGATGCATAAAGGATAGAACCACAAAAAGGTTTTATTCCATATTTATCATTAACTACTTGTGGAGGTTGAATGACCAAAATACAAGATTTACCATTCTTGGAATGATCCTAAACATCCTCAACTTTTATTTTAGTCCAAGCTAACAAGTTTTGGAAGATTAAACACACATGATGGTTTTACTTTATTCTTCCATTCTTTTTTATCAATTTTTTTTTTCAATATATTAAGAAAATATTATTTTTATAGTATCTAGTATATCATGGAATTTTTTTGTATTTGTGTTTTATCCCATGCATGAAAAAATTATCAAAGTTTCATACAAGTTTTATGTTTTACA
Organism: Sequoia sempervirens; assembly: GCA_007258455.2. Taxonomy (NCBI): domain Eukaryota; kingdom Viridiplantae; phylum Streptophyta; class Pinopsida; order Cupressales; family Cupressaceae; genus Sequoia; species Sequoia sempervirens. The sequence goes on along the minus strand of VDFB02325120.1, from coordinate 23,672 downwards.
ATTTTTTTTTTATAACACCTAACTTGGACTTCAATATCTAAGTTGAACAATAATAAATCGTGTGGACATCCATGCATCATGGTCACATCATAAATAGATATTTCTAGCTTTGAATTCTAGGCTTTTTTTTATAATTTCTAATTCTACATTATTTTCATACTCTAGTTCAGATATATTCTCTATAATTTTAAATTTTAACCTAGGTCTATTCTATTTCTCTTTCACTTAGCTTAATTAGGAAAAGAAAAAAATTATCTAGATAAGTTTTTATTTTAGATTTATATTTACAACAATAGAGTTAAAGTTTATAAAAATATAAAGAAAACCAAGACATAATATTATATATTATGTAGTGTAGAAAATATTAAAAAAATAGGAAAAAGTAACTAAATAGATGTTTTACTATTATATTTGAGTGAAATTAATGTATTCCTTTAAATTACCACTTTGTATTATGTGTTTTCATGCTCATTATTCTCATTTTCATGAGTTTCATAAACTAATCTCTTCTCTAATCATATTGTTCATAGAATTTATCAAAATTAAATATATTTTATTCTTAACCACTTATTACTTCTATTTAAATTATGCTTGATTTTTATAATTTTTTATATAATATAAAAATTAAAGCTCTTCTTACATTACCTAGTTCTCCTACTACTAAATATCATGACACAAAGGGATACTTTATCAACAAATATAGAATAAACTAGGGTTAATCAACCTAATAAGCATATTGTAGACTTCCAATCATATATTAATAATAATAAAAAATTATAAAATGTCATTGGCTCTATCTTAGATTATATTTTGACTTATTTCATCATCTTGAAGGCCTTGACATATTTCATGGTATATTCCTAATTGTTAAAATTAATAATTCAATGTTAATGGATATTAGTAAGAAAACCCAAGACTCTCATTCAAAAATCACTCATAGCCAATTATCCATGTGTATGCTTGCTTTAGTGTCTACATGGCTTCCAAAACAATCTAGACACTACTTTAATATATATGAGTAATGTGGATGCTATCTCATTTTTTATTTAGATTAATCCTATGAATTTATATGGGTTTGTTCCAACATTCTATCCTTTTCTATTTAATCTTTGCATTAACATCATTGGTGCTTCACAACAATTTCCTTGAAAATATTTACTGTTGTAGCTCCTTTTAGTTAGCATTGCACTCTTACTTTTGCTACACCTTTTCATACCACATATTTGATAATAAATAATTAATTTAAAATTGGATAAATTTTACAATTAGCTTACTTCCTTAGATTCTGACCCACAACCTCTCACCACACCCTATTAATTCAACATAAAATTATCAATTAACATAATAGCTACGCCTCTCCCCATTTGATTTGAGTTGTTGCAATTTAAAAATTCCAATGGCAAAGGAGACCCACAAAAAAAATGTATCCACATTGACCATGCTATGAAGAAATTTTATTTTCCAAGATAAAACTTACAAGTAAATTTATTTCCATGACCATTGAAAGACACTATGATGGAGTAGTTATTTTTTAATCTCTATTCGATTATTCTACTATTTATTTTAACCAAATAATAAATTAATTTCTTTAGTATTTCCAAGTGAAAATTATTCCTTAAGTCACATCCACTTATTTGATGCATTTTAAAAAAGGGTGCTAATGAAAAATTAATATATTTCATCTTTCACTACCAATCATTACTCTCATAAATTCCATGTGTATTCCTTGATTAATATGTGCAAATAGGAAACATTCATTTTTTATATAAGATAAATTATAAATGAATGAGATATGCATCATTTATTCTTCTATGCACTTCCTTAAATTATTATTAATAGATCGTTAGCTAGTTCGAGGCACCTTCTACCATTGCAACTCCTACTTCTTTATTAGGGTTTTCTAAATAACTTAACAAAATTATAAAATTATTAAAAATTAATTTACTTATAAAAACACAAATATATCATCACAAACACATTTATTATGATGCAAAGGACCAACAAGTCATTTGTTACCAAAATCTCAGTAATTAAATAAAAATCAAACATAAATCTTGAACTGTAGGAATTTCAAGAAAATTGGACTTCACAATTTGTATTCAAACTCTCCTACAACTTGCAATTTGTATTCTAAGTTTCTCTTTTGATTATTCATATGAGCAATCCATACTTGGATTAAATGTTAAATATTTATTATTATTGGTAGTTGATCAAATATTGATTTATAGCTAAGAACAATTTTAAATAAGCCGCTTGAAAATATTACATCAACTAATTGAGTTATTTTATATGACCGAGGCTTAACATAGAGACCTTAGGACTATGGATCTTCTTCTAAGAATATTCATCACCTTTTAGAATAGGCAGAATGCTTGGTATTTTACTAAAGTTATTGAATGTTTAAAAATAATTGTTAACATATTACATCATCTAATTTATGTTAGAGTGTCCAAACAACTAGCTACCTATAAAATTAAGTATGCAATCATAAACAAAAATCTTATTGTAAAATCACTTTATAAAGTATAAACTGAGTGAAATAAAAGTCAAGTCACTTTTTTGATCTTCCCATACATAATGGAGTAGCCAAAAATATTATCCAAATTATAAAAAAAGTTACACTAAAATTGTAGAATATTGAGAATGAAGCCCTACATACATTAGCTTTTCATCAAACCACATTGATTCTCTAGATCATCCAAGGATGCAAGAGAAGAGAATTCTAGTTTTATACAGAAATTCATGTAAAGTGTTTGTACCTTAAAAATATTTAAATCTAGAAGGTAATCAATCTATTGTTAGACACACACCTAACAACTAAGGGGGGGGTGAATTAGTTGTACATTAAAATCATCAAACCCTCATTAATCCTTAAAAACTTATTAACTTTTAGATCCTTAATTATTAAGCATGATCAAAAATTAAACATATGAAACATCAACACAACACTATACACAAGAGAACGCTAGATTTATGTGGAAAATCCTAATTAGGGAAAAACCATAGTGAGGATTAGCTCACAAATATATGAATTGCAACACAAAACATAACTTATGGATCCAATCTTGCAGAGCAACTAAACAATAGATACTCTAGGGAAAGGTATATACCAAAAATATTAGCACATTCCCAAATACATAAGACATGAAAGCACAACATGGAGAAATTCAAAGCAATTCCATTTCTCCTAGACAACCTTCTACACAGGAAACACACTATCAAACACAACTTCCATAGTCACACAATCCAGAACTTGAAACTCTAGATATAACACCTTTGAACACATTTGATCAACATGTCCAAACCACACAAGAATATATTCAACCACAAAAAAATTTGGAGTACAACATGGAACGCACCTCTATCACATTACACTCTCATTTATTCAAATATTCTCAAAAGCACTTAGAAACAGATGCAAGGGCATCTACCAAAACCACAAATCACCAAGGGTACTTCTGACCCAACTCAATTTGATGAAGGTGAATCTGAGTTTAAGTTAGATAAAGATGTAGATCCAAGTTGTGATGTATTTGTGGCTTTGTGAAATGAAGAATCAAGTGAAATTGTGTGGAGTTTTGATGAAAAGTTTAGTGAATCAAAGATGCTTGTTTAATTTGATCTTAATTGGATAGGATGGTAGAAAAGTTAAAAGGAATTTTTTTGCCAAAATATTATGCCATTTAGATGTCAAAGAAACTTCTAGATTTAAAGCAAAAAGATATGGATGTAAAGACCTACACTAATGAGTTATACAAAGTGAGTATAAGGGTTGAACTTGTGGTAGATGATGTTGAGAAAGTAGCGAAGTACCTTAGTGGGTTGAGATTTAATATCCAAGATGAGATAAGTTTGCTTAATCCAAAAACCATTGAAGAATTTTATCAGATGGCAATAAGAGCAAAAGAAAAGGTTAAAAGAAGACAAGAAAAATCAACAAGAGGAAGCGGTGGCATTTCAAGAGGTAGAGGTACATTTAATTCTTCAAGAAAAAGCCATGAAAGTCAAGGTGATGCACAAAAGGGACAAGAATCATTTGTAGATTACAGAGGTGGATTCAGGGGATCAAGAGGCAAATTTGGAGGTAGGAATTCTAACATGTTTGTAGGAAGATGTTATAAATGCAATGAGTATGGTCACCCTTCTTGGAAAAGTCCTAAGAATCTTGGTGCTTCATCAAGTAGTGGAGAAAAGAGGAATGAAAGAAGAGCTCAAATTGTACAAGAAGAAGAATGTAAAAGTTCAAGTTCAACCACTCTACGTGTTGTACTTGAGGTTGGAGAGAGTCTGATGGTCAGAAGAAATTTGTTTCAAGCATCCAAGGAGGAAGAGATGGCTCAAAGAAGGAAATTGTTCAAAACAACTTGTAAGTGCAAAGGTAAGGTGTGTAAAATTGTGATTTATTTAGGGTTTATAGATAATATTGTTTCTTGTGAAATTGTTGACAAGTTGCATCTAGAAATGATCCCTCTTGAAAAGCCATATCATGCTTCATGGGTGAGTGATGATCAATCAATTCTTTTTAATGACCAAGAATTAGTTGAATTTAAAATTGGTGCATATAGGGATCAAGTGATTTGTGATATCTTACCAATGATTTGTTTCCATTTACTCCTTGGTAGACCATGGCAATTTGATAGTCACTCTATTTATGATGGGAGGGCTAACATCTATAAGGTTTTGAAGGATGGTATCAATTTTATCCTAACCCCATTGTAGGAGGGTGGAAAAGAACAAAAAAAGGTAGCTAACATTATTACCTTTGGCAAGAAAGAGTTTTAAAGGTGTGTAGGTGATGAGAAAAGTGCATTTACAGGCACTTCAAGGATAGAGAATGAGAAAACAAGGAATATGTAGGCTACCACAATCATAGGGAACGATAAAGAGGGTGAAAACAAGGTGAAGAGGAATGAGTTTGAGAAAGGAAAATGTGAGAAGATAGAAGGTAATTTGAAAAATAGAGATGGAATAGAGGTTGGGAAAGTGCTTTTCCAACAGTTGGTGAACATGTTGCAGGGCCACCAAAAGCTGAAAGTATAGCGGTAATCAAGTCTGACAGGGCAGAGATTAAAGAGAAAGGAAATATGAGTACAAAAGTGCATGGAAAGGTGAAGGTGAAGTGTGAAGATAGAGGTAATAGAGAAATAGATGAATATAATGTTGAAAACAGTGTGTGTGCAGGTGTGTGTATAGGTACCAGGACCTGTGTCCAAAGCAAAGGAAGAGTCAAGAGATGTGTGACAGGGCAGTCAAAGAAAAAGAGAGCAAGGTTAAGTGATAGGCAGGCTGATTTTAGAGAACGATTTGCAAGACAATAGAGTATACTAAAGGGTAAGAGAAAGAGGGAAAGTGAAGACCAAGGATGTTTAGAACAAAGGTTGGAGCATTCTGAAGTTAGTTTCCAAGAGACTTGGAAAGAGTTCAAAGGCAGTTTCATTGTGTAGGAGCACCACTCAATGCTCATTTGAATTTGTTTGGGTTTGAATGGAAATAGGTTTTCTTAGGATTTTTGGTCTTAATGTGTGGAAATAAGGTCCAATGGACCATTATAATATATGTAGGAGGCCATTTTTTGTAAAGCAACACAATGTTGTCAATGATGCATAAAATGCAAGAATTTGTAATTGGTGGGTCCTAGTTGGGATTTGGAGTTTTGAGTCTTAGATTCTGATAAATAAGGTCTTAGGAGATCAAATAATATTGTTTTGAGTCATTTTTAATGGTTTTTAGAAGGTTTGGGGTCCAAAATTGGGAAAATTCCAAAATTGTCAAAAATTACCAATGTTGTAATGCAAAAATACAAATTTTAGGGAACTCAACGGTCATGGGGAAATTTAAAAGTCAGTTGGTCCATTGGAGGGAAGTAGTTGATTGAAACATGTTTAAAGAAATTCCCTCAAATGATGTATAATTTTTTTGAACATTTGTGAAGGAGAATAAAAACAAAATACCCCTGTTCTTTGGCAAATTTATGTGTTTTTGTATCAAAATTTGATCTTGTAGGTGTTTATACATGACTGTACATCAGGAAATTGTGTAGAAAAATATGAAATTTGTTGAAGAATTTTCCTATCTTTTTTTTGCATCAATACTGGTGGTGGTTCATTGAATTTAAGTTAGTTTTCCTCCAAATTGTTGTTGATAGGCTTGTAGGGCAGAGTTTTGATTTTGAAGTCTTAAGCATGCTATAAGCCCATTCCACTACTGTGCTCACTGTATCTCTGTGGAATGGGCATAAAAATGAAGGCTCGAGGTGGTAGAATGTAGGGTAGAGTATGTATGATGAGTTTTTGGGAAGAGGTTATGACTGTCCTGAGGGTTTGTAATGCATTTGAGGAAGAAATTGAAGGTTTTGTGAGGGAGTTTGCTAAAAATTTATGAGTGGAGGCTATGTAATGATAAATTGAGTGAAAGCAGGCATAATAAAGTGTGTTTGAGGCAATTTTAAGATTGTAAGAGGTCGGGAACCTAGAGTTTGAATAAACCCTACCCATAATAGTGAAAAAGGAGGGTTTGTTAGAGCAACAATAGGGAGAGAGTTTGAAGCCCTAAAACCTAATGAATTTGTCTTTTTTTTACTAGTTAAGAGTTCTGAGCAGCTGTTCTAGGTTGGTGAAAAGTCTTTAGAGGACTTTCTTTGTAAAACAATCCTAATTGCTCTAATAGAACAACGTAGACATTGGGTTTTGGTAGAGTTTTCCAAAAGTAGTCCTAGATGAAATTGTGATATGTTAAGAGTTCCTATAAGGGGTGTTCAAATGTGTCAAGAGAATGGTTTTGGAATGGTTCTATGTTAAGTGAAGTTGTGAAATTGAGGTCTAGAGGCCTAATTGTGAAAGGTAGAGTTGTATTGGAAAGGTGACTTGTGAGAGGTTTGAGATTATTTTGTTGCTTGATTGTAACTTGGATTGTGTTGTTTGTGAAGGAAACCACCTATCCCTACATCAAAAACCAAGTGAACCAGCTACATCAACAACACCACAAAAACTTGCTCAATATATCTATAGCATTTTCAACACTTTCTCAATGCCACAAAAAATTCTCAACATGGCCACACTAGAGGTTGACATCAAATCACAACACTAATGCCAATATAGTGCAACAATCTCCAACAATATCACTAACCATACTTGAGTTTGAAATCAATATGACATCAAACCACAACACATCCACACTAGGGTTTGACATCAATGACAACACTAATGGCAACACCAACAAATCTCCAACATCTATCATAAATCCATGCCTTTGGTATCATGTTAGAATTTGCAAACAAGAAAGACCTTACAAAAAACCTAGTGCATGATCAAATATAGTAAAAATATAAGTATAGATGATCAAAATTTATAATAGTATAATATAGCTAGTTAATCATAATATGAAACAATAAAAATAGTATAAGTAACTATCACAGTAACATTCTTTTGAGTATTTAATATGAGAGAATATATGTATAGATATTTAAGAGAAGAGGTGTCAAAATGAATCAATAAGAAGTGTAACTCCAAAATTGATAAATATAAAAAGATTTTTTCTACAAAGGAAGATGACACCTCATCCCAAATTAATCTCTAATAATATAAGAAATATCAGCGAAGTGTATGGAAAAGAAATAACACCTAAATAGGCAACAGTAATAACCTACACTATTAAATATTTTGACTCACTAAGAAAATGAAGATAATGCTCTCATTGGTTGAGAGTTTATTGATGATGCAAAATATCTACCTAATGGAGGTGGGGAAAACAAAAGAATAAGCATTGTGTCCTATTATTTATAATATAGCTATTTAGTTTTTCATCATTATGGGTATGTGTAGGATCATGATGGGCCAAAAAGTGGCGATATGATGGGTATGTGTAGGGTATGTGAAGGATGACTTTTTTTTACCCAAAATTGATGAAACGAAAAGGGTTTTTAAAGGAGATTCTTATCTTTCCACCAATATAAATTATTCTTTACTTTGAATTTAATAAATAATTATTACTTATTTTCCATTTGAATTATGACTAAAGTCCTGATTGATAGGCTGATTGAAAAACATCTATAGCTTTCAACACGGTATCACATTTTTTGAATCCAAAACATGCATCACATTCTATGCTTCACATGCTATAGGATTAACAGAAAAAATTTAATTTCATGAAGTTTTGACCGAGCTAAGGTGGTCAGACATACGAGCTTTTATATTTTTTAAAAATTGTAATAAAAAAAACATAATTAATTACTTACTTGGAAGAAAATTATCAAAAATATGCATCACATCAGGACATGAGTCCTCTACTTATATCTAAAATATTATAAAAAATTATTATCATTTTATTGTGGTTAGGATGGTCAGATGGACACCTACTTCTTATTTTTTCCCTAAAATTTAAGTACTATTGCATTGAAATTTCAAATTTTCACCAAATAGATTTGTTTTTTAAAATAAATGTAGTAGTTTAGAAACTACATTCAATTTGCTACAAATTGTATTCTTACATATTTTTGAAATAATATATATAACTTATTCAAATTTTTACGTCAAGTTGCCTAACCCTAATTTTTCTAAATTTTTTGCCACTTAAGTGCCTTTTTTTTCCATGATGATCCTGCACATACCCTTATTCTTGGTTGTTTTTAATTATCAATCAAATCTCATAAATAGCCTATACATTTTCCATTTCCAATGGTTAGTTATTTGGAGGGATTGTCCAACAAACAGGTGAAAGTTAAAATAACTTTCCCTCTACACTTTGGGCTCTTCAAAACCTGGGAGGTTGATCCCTGACAATATATTTTAAGATATCATGTGCCAAGGTTATGTGCAGGATCATTATGGGCCAAAAAGTGGCAATATCATGGGTATTTGTAGGGTATGTGGCTAACGACTTTTTTTTACCCAAAATTGATGAAACAAAAAGGGTTTTTAGAGGAGATTCTCAGCTTTCCACCAATATAAATTATTTTTTAATTTGAATTTAATAAATAATTATTATTCATTTTCTATTAGAATTACGACTAAAGTCTTGGTTGATAGGCTGATTGAAAAACATCTATAACTTTGAAACGGTATCACATTTTTTGAATCTATGATCCGGGGGACAATTTTTCGGTGAAAATTGAAGTGTTCCCAATACTCCATATTTTAGCACCATCAGAAAGAGAATGAAATCCTGATTCCAACGCAACTTGAATGGGGCAAAAAGGACTCCGTTTGTACAAGTTACAGCCGGTCAAACTTCTAGTCAAATTGGCTTTAGGGGCATCCAAAAGGTGAAAAAATAATCATCTCAAAAATTGACGGAACCAGCGTCATAGTGAAGAGCTCATCGAGATGATTTTGATGGCGTTCATTTCGACGAAATCCGACGTCGTATGCTCGAGTTAGAAGCAGTCAAACTTCAGTCAACTTGAAGGTACAACTGATGACGTCATCATGCTGACGTGTCAGTCCGTACAGTATGAAAGCCAAGTGGACCAATCGGCACAAGACATGTGGTAGGTGACTCAACTATATGGACTAATCAATGACTGACATGTGTCTGTCCGTACCGGTGACGTGTCTCTCTGTACCCCGACGTGGCTTCACATGTGGCAGACAACTCGGTAGCACAGCCAGCAATAGGTCAGCATGCACGTCATCTTCATTGGCGAATGGTAACATGACACGTTTGTTCATGCACATCGTCGAGTGAGTTAGTTTCTTTTAACAAAAATTGGGTGGGGGTCGACCCCGCGATCTCCGCCGAAACAACCGCATTGTCTACCATTGCACCAGCCGAGCTCGGCCTCAATCCATCTATGGAAAAGTTTCATTTTGTTAAAAATTTGTGGAAGATTTGTTTTGAAAAAAAATAGTCGGCGGTTTGAACCCACGACCTGCCAAGTGCCAAAAGGGTAAGTGACCGGTAGACCACCGTAACAATATGAAATGTATGGTGGCAACGATTTATTTTGTTGAATAATTGTTGGCCAAGCCTTAACCAAAAGGCATATTAAACCAAACAAGTAAGATTCGCTCTAACCAGCTCAACCAAAAGATTTCAGAGGACAAATCAGTCATGATACGAGTTGTTAGAGGGAGTTATGTCATTAATTTGATGATTAAGCCTAATTAGGAAAATTTTATGTATAAAAAGAGGGGTAGAGATGGGTTTTTCCCAAGTCCAGGTGGTGAGAACAAGAGAATGCTCAGGAGATTTTGCAGACATTTCCACACATCAGAGGAACGTTATGCTACTGTGCTTGAAGGAGATAGTCATTGAAGCAAATGTAACTGATTTTGGAGTATAATCGGATCGGTCACTCCGTTGGAGAGGGGCCCGGAGACGTAGTCCTTAGGGACGAACTCCGTTATCAATTGCGTTTGTCTCCTCTTTATTTTCTCTTTCTTTTCAGCTCATTATCTTGGCAATTATATTATGTTAATTTGTTCATTTGAGCATTGTATTTAGTGATCATTTACGTTAAGCATTCTATAAGCAGTTTGTCCTAGATCCTAAATAGATCAATCTAAAACATGTGTCACATCCTATGCCTCACATACTATAGGATTAAAAAAATAAAAAATAAATTTCATAAATTTTTGACCAAGTAAAGGTGGTCAGACATACGAGTTTTTATATTTTTTAAAAGTTGTAATAAAAAGATCATAATTAATTATTTACTTGGAAAAAAATTACAAAAAAATATGTATCACATATGGACATGAGTCCTCTACTTATATATAAAATATTATAAAAAAATATTATCATTTTACTATGGTTAGGGTGGTCAAACAGACACCTACTTCTTATTTTTTCCCTGAAATTTAAGTACTACTCCATTGAAATTTCAAATTTTCACCAAATAGATTTGATTTATAGATTAGAAACTACATAATGCTAGTAGTTTAGAAACTACATTAAATTTTCTATAGATTCTATTCTTACATATTTTTGAAATAATATAGATAACTTATTCAAATTTTTACATCAAGTTGCCTAACACTAATTTTTTCTGATTTTTTTGCCACTTAAGGGCCTATTTTTTCCATGATGATCCTACACCATCCCCCAAATTATCCCATACATTGTAAACAACAGATATGTTCTCACTTGATTAGATTGATAAATGCAGAAATTGAAAGATCTAGAAAAATACTTTAAGATTTAAACAATTTAAAGCAAGAGAACATGGAAAGTTACATGAAACTTCTAGAAATAAACATAATTAAAATAAAAATTTGTAAATGTTCTTTAAATTGAGTGATGGGTACGTGCAGAATCATGATGGGCCAAAAGTGGCAATATGATGGGTATTTGTAGGGTATGTGGCTGACGACTTTTTTTTACCCAAAATTAATGAAAGCGAAAAAGAGTTTTTAAAGGAGATTTTCAGCTTTCCACCAACATAAATTATGCTTTACTTTGAATTTAGTAAATAAATATTATTCATTTTCTATTTGAATTATGACTAAAGTCCTAATTGATATGCTGATTGAAAAACATCTATAGCTTTCAAATGGTATCACATTTTTTGAATCAAACATGAGTCACATTCTATGCTTTGTATATTACAAGATTAAAAAAAGAATTGAATTTCATGAAGTTTTGACCAAGTTAAGGTGGTTAGGCGTATGAGTTTTTATATTTTTAAAAGTTGTAATAAAAAATCATAATTAATTATTTACTTGGAAAAAAATTACAGAAAATATGTATCACATCGAGACATGAGTCCTCTACTTATATCTAAAATCTTATAAAAAAATATTATCATTTTATTGTGGTTAGGGTGGTCAGACAGACACCTACTTCTTATTTTTCCCCTGAAATTTAAGTACTACTACATTGAAATTTCAAAATTTCACCAAATAGATTTTGTTTTTAAAAAAATAAACCTAGTAGTTTAGAAAAGACATTCAATTTTCTACAAGTTCTATTCTTACATATTTTTGAAATAATATAGATAAATTATTCAAATTTTTAAATCAAGTTTCCTAACTCTGATTTTTCTAAAGTTTTTGCCACTTAAGGGCCTATTTTTTCCATGATGAGCCTACACATACCCTGACCTTGAAGTTGTAACTTAGATGCAAATTCAAAATTGGTGCCTTAACCTATGGCTTGGAGTCAGAATAGATGCAACAAAGGTTGCTTGATAATATTTTCACCCAAACATCGAAAAGATTTACATAAATTCCTTACACTACTATACTCAACAATTCCTAGCCAATTCTACTTCAATATCTTTGAATTACCTTACACAAATCTATGTTTTCATTTAAGAATTTAGCTTATTCTTTGAATAAGAGCCAAGGCATGAACATACAACAATGGAAAGACAAAGATGATGAGATGAAAAATATTTGATTACTTTCATTCATAACTTGTATGAAATGTACATCAAGTGATAATTGGCTAAAGAATACTGCCATTGTATTTTATTAAATGTTGGTACAATCAAACAAAACGTGCAAATTGCAAGAACTCAAGTGCAATAACCTAAAACAAGACTTAAGCTCCCTTCTTTGTGTTATGCATTACAAAATTCTCCTATAGATTTGTGCAAATGACCTTGAATTCCCTTTTATAAGACAAGGAATCAACAAGCTTCGGGCCAATTACACATGTAACATTTTCATTTGACATTCTAATACATTTCAAAACAAAATCACAACTTCTTGTGGATAGAATGCTCCTAGGACAAATATAGTTACCTTTTACATGTTATAATCTTTGTCCTTTCCAAAAGTGCTTGATGTCAATGGTTGTGATCTTTCTCACTTCATTCTTTATTCCTTCTTGATAAAGGCCAAAGAAAGTGACCTGGAAAATGAAGACTAAACACCAGTGTACAAAGGAAAAAAACTCCCTTTTGTTGAGTGTACCGAAAGGACAAAAATGAACTCCACATCATCTAAAAACATTATAGTTCAGGAAGTTGATTATATATTTTATCCCATGCATCATAATCTTCTTCTAATGGCCATTTAAATGCCATAAATTCATCCAATTTGGTTTTGTATGTGCCATATCTTTTAACCACTTGGTTTGTTTCCTTATCAAATTCTTCTAAAAATTTGCATGTATATCATAACTTTTCCATACTACTCTTCATCAAATCAATATCAACTGAACTTCCTTCATAAATAAGAAGAGATTGAGTTACAACAACACTTTCCATTTGGGATCGTCACTACTCATATAATTTAACTCCTCCATTACTATCTAAAATTTCAAGCAAAAGGCCTAGATCACTTTCATTAGACTCCTGGAGCAATTCCTTTATTATTTTCTCCATGGGGTTCACCATTCCTTGACAATCAGTTATGCATTTCACCATTTGATATTTTGGGGAGATCTTCTCCAACTTATTTGGATCATGAGTTGATCCCTTTATCATACCAACTAGAACACTAAGCCTTGACACCCATAATAGCATCATTGGGACTACTTCTAATCTATCCTTCTCAAACATATCAATAGTTGTCATCATCAAGAAGTAGTTGTTGTGTACACTATTGACTCTCTTCATATCTTTTCCCATTAAATGCTCTAAAACATTAGTCATTACAAGCACATTTTTTACATGCTTATCCACATCATAGATATCCAATATCTCTTCACATTCCTTTGGTTGCTTGATCAAATCCTTCCTACTAACTCTTCACCACAACCTCCCCCACCTCAATCTATGGAAATGGTTGTTTATGAGGACATGACATTAGCACCAAGAATTTATTATATGTAGTACTATGTTGACATCAATGGCAACCATTTGATGCAACCTTCAACCTCCAATATTGGCATGTTGATCAGGTGCTATTGTCCTTTGCTCAAGAGCTACACCTTCTATGATTGATATGTCCTAATTGTGCTCTTCCAGTTTTTGAAACAATTTGTTTGAAAGTCATACCTGATATTTTGTTCTTTACAATTTCTTTATTTAGCCTTCTAGTTCGATTAAGCTAAGTTTGAGGTAGTTTAGGGTAGTATACCCCCTATGATTCTCTTGGAAAGAAAGAGACACATGAGTAGCGGATCCCATTTCTCTAAATTTTTGTGAACCCGACGTGAACCATGTCAGATCTTTTTCTGCAATGTTTTAATGTTTATGATAACCCTTTCTCTAAGGAGGATTTCATCATGTTGGATGATTCTCAAGATGATTTCTTAGAAGCATCTTCCTCTATCTATAGATCTTCTAAACAAACTTCCTCTTCACAAACATCTACTTCCTCTTTTCCAACTGAGAAGTGGATGAACATTGTTGTAGTCTTCATGACTTCCCCAAGGCCTAAGAGACCCATTGTTTTCTTGACTCCAACTATCCCTTCTCCTAAGAAGATTTTCTATCTATGGAGTCTCGTATTATAATGACTTGATAGATTTGTATGCAAGGTTTGTACGAGCTATAGACTCTACTTCTTATAATGTCATCGGGCACACATACAAGACTAGAAGGAATTAGTAAAAACTTGAATAAAAAACCTTTTGTTCCTACACCTCAACCTACTCAAGTTCCTACTTCTTTACCACCTTCTCAACCAAGTCTTCCTTTCACTTCTAAAACCATGACTAAAGAACCTGGAGACTATGACCTTATCAAGCAAATTCATGTTACTCTGGCTAAGATCTCACTTTGCTTCAAACCACTTTGATTTACCAAGGTATGCTTCAAGAAGCCTTGCAAAAGATCCTCGTGCTCACCTCTGCTAGGCTGGTGGATATCAATACGTTGATGGCTCATATTCATGTGGATTTTTTTAATATTATGTTCTATCCACAAGAACTTCTATCCCTGGATGTGCAGAAGCAAGCAAACCCTCTAATGATCATAGTTAGAATTAACAAAATTGGCATTAGACGTACCCTCATTGACACCGGTTTGGATCTCAATGGTTATGGTATAGATTTACTACCAAAGATTAATATCGATTCTTCTTCTTTAGATACTTCTTCCTTATACATTCATTGATTTGATAATGTTGGTTGACAAAGCCTAGGCATGATAATCTTGCCTTTGTGGCTAGGACCCATTATGTTATCCACTATGGTCTATGTGATTATTTTCCCCTTACCTTATAACCTTCTTCTGGGAAGACCTTGGATTCATGCTATGGGAGCTATCACTTCTACCCTACATCATTCTTTAAAGTTTGTAGCTAATAAGATCAAGTGGTTATGATTAAGGTTACTCCAAAGTTGTCCACCTTTGTGATTTTGCGGTTGTTGGTTGAGCCTCAATTGTTTCCATTCTCAAGAACTGTATTATATCACTCTCCTTGGATGTGTCATCATGCTTTTCAATGGTGTTGTTCATAGAGATCATCCCCAAAATGAGTGTCCCCAAAGAGGAACAACCTAAAGTGTAAAGTACTATGTCTTCCATGTCTACTTCTTCTTCTAAATCAAATGTGTATCTTGGTGATGATTGAGGATCCTTGGAATTATTTGAATTCTTCATCAGAGAATACAAAGTGAATCCCATCCACCTCGATCTTCCAATAACTTCAAACACCTCCACTAAGAAATTTGATCAACCTCCTATTGAGAAGGAAAGTTGTGATCCTATCCAAGAACCCAATTGTTCCCCTACTGAGGAGGATAATCAAAGTTATGTTAAAGAGGTCAATATTTGTAGTCCCAATGAGAAGGATGGTTGTGGTCTCGTAGACACGTTTGAAACTCATTGGTGCAATCAGATTATGAAATCCTTCCTACCTCATTACTAGCCTTAAACTTATGTCTAACTCATGCTCATATTCATACATGTCTCCCAAGAGACAAAGAATAGTTAGTGCTAAAGAATGTTCTACTAATATACTCAACTTTGATACACAATACTCTACAAAGTCTTAAAATTTTATTTTCAATATTTCTACTCACAATTTTTCCCTAGGATTTTGGAACCCAAGAATCTTCCCCGTCTATATGCTTCATTCAATGTTCTTTCTTGTTTCTTTCTTTCTCTTTTTTGGATACTACACTCAATCAAGGAAAATAACAATCTTAGACTCTAATCTCCA
Organism: Sequoia sempervirens; assembly: GCA_007258455.2. Taxonomy (NCBI): domain Eukaryota; kingdom Viridiplantae; phylum Streptophyta; class Pinopsida; order Cupressales; family Cupressaceae; genus Sequoia; species Sequoia sempervirens. The sequence goes on along the minus strand of VDFB02325120.1, from coordinate 7,677 downwards.
AGGTGAAATACCCAAGCACAAAAAAGGTATGATTATACATTTTGAAGATGTCAACCATTTTTTAATAATAAATTTAGTGTCTCAATTTTTAGATCTTGAAATAAATATTATGTTTTTATCTATAAAATTGTTAGTTAAGCTTTTGGATGAATAGATTTATGAAGCAATAATTAAGTATCTATTATTTTGGTTTGGTTGCTTCAATTTTATTTTAGGTTTTTTGAGAGGTTTATGTTTAGTTTTTTTTCTGGTGCTTTATTTTGGGTTTCTATTTTTAACCTCTAAGCTAAGAGTTCAATAAATCATGTAGAAGGATTTCCTGGTGTTTTTTCATCACTGTAACATGCTTTCACATGCTTCAATTCAATATAGGACATTTAGAAGATGCCCAAGTCGAATGCAGGAAAAGGTTTAGGAGGAGCTTTATATTTCTCAAGATGTGTAAGATGTTTTAGGATGTATCTAGGGTAGATGATTGGAACTCATGTGGACAAGTTGATTTTATTTTTTTTGATATTCTTTCTTTTGGATGCAAGCCTCATCATGATATGCATTTTTAAAATGAGATCCACGAGGAAAAGTAAATTGTTAAAAGGGTTTCAATGGAAGTTAGTTGATCTTATCCATTGAGTCATACAATTTTCTCTTGACATTCACCCTCCTGTACCAATGAAATTTGGATAATGGTTTAGGTGTAGAAGCATAATGACAAGTCTACTAGAAATAAGGTGGTGGGTAAGATTCAATTTTCTCTAAAACAATTTAACTTCAAGCCAACTTAGTTGATTGGTTCTTACATTATTATTAGGTGGTCTACTCTATCTATCCCATCCATACCCCTACTAATGAAAGTTACTAATTTAATGCTTTTATGAATTTTTGTGATCTCTTTTGTTTTGTTCTATATTGTTTATTCATTTATAATATATCTTTATTGACCTTTTTAAAAAGATTGATCCCTTTCAAAAATCGTCACTCCTAACTAAATAAAAAAGCATTTACACAACAAAACAAAAATAAAATTATCTTATAATATAACCCTCTCTATCACCAATGAAACCTAGAAATCTTTTACACCTCACTGAAACACAGCCATTGTAAAACCTTTTCTTTCTCTTTGTCACTGTGACCCAGCAACGATGGATCGTTATATTTACCATATCCTTATTAACAACATTTATGCAACATCCAAAAGAACACCAAACTAAAAAATCCTCATCTAAGAATAAGTTTGATAAATTCATAAATGCTTTGAAAGACCCAAGCTACAAGATAGAAAGAAATGAAAAGGGTTTATCTCATTCATGAAAAAATTACCATAACTAAAACTATATATATTGATTTAGTCCATCCTTCTCACTAACTACACTCTTTTTATTTTAAATTAATCATAAATTAATTCTTCTACCACCCAATTTCGTACCTCCAATTAAAAAATACCATCTATACATTTCAAAAATAATAATTATTATAATAATGACACATCCATTTAATCTCCAATTATTATTAATTAATTAATGTGATTCTGAACATCCGTTATAAGTGCATAGTGTATAACAATTTTCAGCCAGAGCTTTTCACGTGTAATGCGCCTACAGATTGGAGGTCACCTTTTCATATTCGCCAACTCTCTCTCGTAGACTTTTGTGGTCTGCGTACTGAAAAGGCCCTTTAGATTTTGATTTATTAACCTTTCTCGATTATACGACTTTCCAAACTTTCGCGTCGGCGTTAGGTATGTTAAGTACGTATAATTGAAGTAGTGGGAGCAATTATTATGTTATTTTCCAAAGGTGGCCAATCATTCTCACGTGACCTTCTCATCTCCCCAAGCCACGCCACGGGAAAAATATGTAGACTTTCATCCAGCTAACAAGGGAAACCTCTCCTTCCTTATCTCATTTCGCACCTCTCCCCCCTCTATCTATCTCACCTCTATATCTCCCCATATCTCTCTCACCCCTCTCTCCCTAGGTTTTAGGTCTCTCACCTCTATATCTATCCCCTCTCTAGTTATTTCCCTCCCTCTCCACCTCTCTCCCTCCCTCCTTACCCATCTTTCCCTCTTTGTGAACTTCTCTCTCATTTTCTTCTTTATCCCTCACCTCTCTACCTCTTCCCTCTATAGGTCTCTCAGTCACTCCTTGTCTACCTCTCCATCCCTCGACCATCTCTTTCTCTTCATTATTCTTTTTCTTCTCTTCTCTCTCCCTCCCCTCTCTAGGTCATCACCTCTCTATCTCCTCCTTCCCTAGGTCTCTCACTCCCTCAATGTCTACCTCTACCCCATCCCTTGTTACTCATCTCTCTCTTCGTTGTTTTGACTCTCCTCTTCTCCCTCCCTCCCCTCTCTAGGATGTCCCCTCCCTTTCTTCCTCCCCCCCTCTCTATCTCCCCCTCCTTCCTTAAACCCCCATCTCTCTCTCCCCCTCCCTCCTTAAACCCCTATCTCACCTCTCTTCCCCTCTATCTCCTCTTTCCCGAGGTCTCTCACTCCCTCCATGTCTACCTCTCCCTCCATCTCTTCTTACTCCTCTCCCTCTCTGATGATGCATTCACATTGCAACTATGTGGATCACAACATCTGCACTCTAAAGAATGTGAGGAATGTTCATAGTGATTTGTGATGTTGTTATCATATAATGTTCTATGGTGATCACATGAGGCCAAACTTGTCTGTTTAGTTTACAAAATAGTTGGCCTTGAGTGAATCTTAAATAAACTTGGACTTAACTTTTTACATTCTTTGGAAGGTAAATAAGATTTACATATTTAAAGATCTTGCTCACTATCGTGAGGGAGCAAACCCAGACTGAGAAATACACTCACAAAGCAGAGAATAATATTTTATTCATAAATATTGAACTTCTTACATGCAGAGGATCTCAAATCCCCAAGCTCTGTATTACATGCAAATTACTAACTTACAGAAAATTACCCAGATCCCCTTTCACAGCATGCGAACTTCTTTTCCAAAAGTTACCCAAAAATCGAAACAAGCCCCTAAATAGACCCATTTCGGTTTGGGAACCAAAACAACCTTCGAGATAAGATTTTTGATGGTTTGGTGCCAAAATTACAATTTGAAATTCAAGTTTAAATTCACAGTTGAAAATTAGCACATTTCTAAAATATGCACCAACTTCTGGCAGCCATAACTTTTAATCCGACCGTCGGATCTTCAATGATAATACCTTTTCGGAAAGCTCTCGAAAAGATGATTTTCTGCAAAGTAGGCCTTCGGTGGACTACTTTGGCGTTTCGCAAATTTTCAGGCCCATCCGGGATCATTTGGTGCCTCAAACTGAGCTCAAAAGGTTTTTCAGGGCAAAAAGCAGAAATTGGAACTTGAATAACTTTCAAATGCGTGAATGATCTTGACTTTGATTCTTTCACCGGTGTGTATTTTCCATCCTAAACCTTTCCATAAATTCTGTCTTCCCGACTTCAAATGCAAACCTGCTAAAAATAGCAGTTGAGCAGAAAAAGCAGAAAAGTAGTTCTAAAAGTTGGAAACTCTTATTCGACGAAAAGGGTATCCAGAAATACAAAAACATCTACAAAAAGAAAACAATAGGAACAAAAATGGAAATCATCTTTTGGGTGATGCAAGATTGCCCTCACACCACTGGATGCTCCTGCATCAGACACCCAGGGTAATTTGAGAAGTGACCCCGTCACGTCTTAGATGGTTGAGGAAAACCCAAACGGCCAACCTCTGCCTT
>VDFB02325119.1:25238-53562 GCA_007258455.2 Sequoia sempervirens | reverse complement strand
AAATAAGGAGGAATCTGCTGCTTTATTAAAACTAAAAGAGTATTTTTCTGAACTTAGTACACTGAGTTTACAAGCTCAAGAATGCTAAGAGCAAGAAACTGTATTCTGAACTAAGAAGAAGCAAAAAGAAAAAGACTAAGTCTTTTAAAAATATATCTCTCAAGAAACCCTAATCCGAGCTCACCAAGAAGGTCAAAGGAAAAAGCTTCAAATTATCTCAAAAGACTGCATAAAAGCAGAAAAAAGCAGACTTCTTTTATGATCAAACTGTAAAACCTCTAAAAATAGGCTGAATATGCTTTAAAATCTAGAAAAAACACCTTATCTCTAAGATAAAGCTCAAACTCGACCAAGAAGAAAAGTCAATATAATCTGCTGAAAATAGAAAGAAATCATAAAACAATTTATAAGGATTGCTTTATGACTTAGCTTTACATCACTGTAAATTTTACAATTTGTCTATTTTTGCAATTAAAGATTGCAAAATCTTTTGCAAAAATAATTACAACCTTATCTCACCCATACAATGATTGATTTTTCTTCTAAAAAGTCATAAAAATATCAAAGCATATTATTCTCACATAAATTTCCTTAACTGATTTCTCTAAAATCAATTTTAAAACAAAGCCCTAAGTCAAAAATGCAAGGATTTTACAACCTTTATTGATTTCTCACTAAATCTATTAAAATCAAATATATCCTCCCTTATCAACTCCTCATGAAGGCACCATTAATCACAAATTTCTCTAAGTTCAACCCCTTACATTAACAAATAACCCTAAGCCTTAGGAAAATAATTCCATCATTCTTCAAAGCTTGACTTAGGCATATTAGAGTTTTACCCCTTCAAATATTAAACTTCAGACTTTGAATTCATAATATAAGGTAACCCTAATTTGAATTTCCTACATGCTATTGACAATTATGAATATTTGAAGGCAATTATAATGTTGGCTCAAATTAGGGCATGAGACAAAAGAAGCCAAACCCTAAAATGATTTCATTTTGCACTCATCATTTCAAAGACATTGAGCTCTGCCTGAAAGAATAGCACTACCATGATTGAGCTCAATCTATAGCTTGTGTGCTTGAGAATCTTCACCCTCCTCTTTAGATAGTTGAATCTTTGACTGGGTAAGCTTTTTTTCTAAAGTATTGTGACTTTTCACTTCATTCTAAAAGCAATAAGGGTCACTAAGGCCCCAGCTTGCTCATGCTTTGTTTCTGATTTTCTTTTACATTTCCTATGACTACCTCTTGGCCGCTATGCATGAGCTCAAGCTTTGACGGGAAGCTTTCATGAAAGATCTTGCGGGTTATTATTTTTTTGACTGTGCACAAGGTAAGCTATTGTTTATAGCTTCTATGTATTTTCTTTTTATTTCATTCTAGCCTTGTGGCCACGGCTAACACAGCCTCTAATGCATTTGTATACTCCCTGTGCTCACTTAAGAGAGCTCGAGTCTTGAGCTTGGGCTCTTGGTGTTTTCCTCTGGCCGCCATGGTGAAAACCTTCAAGTTTGGAGCTTATGATGAATGTTCTGGTCGTGGCCAATGTTCTCTCCAATGAGCATGAAATGGTGAGTTACTTCACAGCCACATAGTTCTTTCCTATTGGTATTTCTCTTTAAACAAAAATCTTGTAAAAGCTTCATTTCTCTGTGGATAATCAACCTTACTTGTAACTTTCTGGCCATTATGCAGGCCGCACCATATGTATCTTAGGAAAAGCATTTTTAAACCTTTTGGGTTCAACCCAAAACAAGAATCTCTTTCTCTTTCACATCTGAGGAAAAAACCCTTCATGGGTATCGTGAAAATCGAATGAAAACTAACATTCTCTATTCTGAGGCTCGACCCACCAAAGGAAATTCACATTTTTATACTCTCCAAAACAAAACTAGATATGGGTATTTGTCATTCTGAAGAAATCAATCTTACCTTGATACTTTTCCTCATAGAGCTTGACCATTATGATTTCCACATGTATTCTTGTTCTTTCATGTAAAATCCACATATGGGTTATCACTGCAAGTTGCAATTTTTGTATCAAACCCCAAATGTGGGTATATGGAAAGCAAAATTTGTATATTCATTTGCATTCAATTAATGAGCTTGACCCATCATGGCTGGTGCTTTCTTTGACATTCATTTTGAAAACCCTTGCATGGGTAAGCTGGAAATTGCATTAAATCTGTTTGTCTTTATATTCATGTGAAAACTAGCTCGACCCATGAAGATTTACTTATTTGTATTTATGTATCTATCTTTTTGTGAAGAAGAGTACCTCTGAATGCATTACTATTTCCATACGATTTTCTTTGCACACAATTTTTTTTTGAATTACTTTATTCCACCATACAACAAACTCTTGCTTTCTATCCTTGGACTTATGCAGAGATTTTAATTGAAACATTGTAATTCTATGGACTACATTTACTTGATTGTTCCAGTGCATAACTAACACTTCAGAGACACCTTCTGTTAAAAAGCTATTTTTATTTCTTGTCATTCTGGGACAATCATTTCACATTGTAATTCCTAATGTTGTATTTGTATTATCAGTCAAACTGGAATTGACCATTCATCTATTATTTGAATGCATTGTTTGTCCTTTCACAATCTTGGGATTCAACCTGACACTCTTCATGCATTTTTTATGCTCCACTTAATAAACTGTTCCATGAATTTACTCTCTCCTAAGATGAAAATTGAAACAAATTTCTTCATTAAGGCATAATGTATGCCTCTTTGCTATCCTTGGTCGTGAGAAAGAACACTGATGAACTAAAACTTGCATGACATATGATCATGATGAACAAATATCACTATAGAAAAAGAATGTGAACCACACAAAAACATTTGATATGAATGTACTCAGTTAGATGATTGAGTGGATTAAACTCACTGTTCACCTATAGCTTTCAGAAAGCATTAACCTAATTTTTATGAATGCATAGTTGGTTTAATAGCTTGATAGATAACTATGCTTAACTCTTTCAGTTGTATATCATTCCTTTCCTTGATGAATATGATGATATGATCTCTTATCAGATCACTTGTAATGAATAAGGGTAGCATGCCAAGCTCTACCCTTGTGGGAGCCCATTTTCTCCACATGCTTGGTCTTTGAATAATAAACAACATTGTGATTTTCCCTATACCTGCACAAGGAAACAAATAATGTTAGCGTAAAACAAGATATGATGATCATACTGATGTTTCTCCCTCAACTCATTTGCTTCTATACTTTCCTTGATTGTTTTAGTGTATGATTGATAGTAGGCTACACTATTGTTGGTGATTCATATAGGTATCTTCATAATTAGAGCCTCTGACAGCCCTCTTTTCCTTCTTGCAGGTCAAAAGAGCTCGAGAAGACAAAGGTGCACCATTTGAGCATCGACCATCGGCCAATTAGGCAATGATGATTATGTCGTTACTTATGTGATTTCTTCTTTTGCATCTTCCATAGTGTAGTGTGCCATTAATGATGCACTGTGACAGTTCCATCCATGGCTTGTGTGGATATTTGATTTCATCTTATGCTATTCATTTTGAAAAGAAAATGCATCTCAATGCAATGTTGTATTATCATTTGGATTCTTGCAATCAAATGAAACTATGTAAATATGAATTATTCCATGAAATAAATGTAAGCATTTGAAATGCTTTGTTGCTTATACGCTCAATTCTATACTTTATTTAATTCTAGAACATTTGAATAGCACTTATGAAATTCTGATTCTTAAAGCATGACTGTCCTTTAAAGAATAATGAACAAAGTGCAAACAACACTTAAGCATAATGAAGAAATAACTGTAATTTCACCTTAAGATATAACAATGTTCATCCAGCTCCACCAATTGAGCTGTGGCGAAAAATTGGTAACATGCATCAAAATATTAAAATGTGGAATGTGAAGGGAAATAAAGAGTGAAATATAAGGCTCATGAGTGAATGAGTATTCACAGATAAATGCACAGGTGAAAAAGTAGTAAACCATGGTGGAATATAAAGGTTAAGGGGCTTCCATTATAAAAGTAAATATTTTATTTGTTGGGGATAAAATTTGTATGCAACAGATAGGAAAAAATAGATAAAAGAGTTTTCATGGGAAAAACAAAGAGTAGAGTAAATTTTTTATAGAGGAGCAGAATATTGGTAGCCCGGGTAAAATGAAGTGAAGTTTTTCACAAGAAGGGATTAATTTTCTATTTGCAGGCCAAGTGATTGATAAAATATGTGAAGTGTTAAAAGGTACAAGGAGAGGACAAGGCTTTCACGAAGACTTTTTATTTTCACAAGCAAATATTTTCAATAAAAAGGCATGGATGACAAAGGTCATCATCAAGGGAATATTTTCTGTTAGAAGGGCAACAAATGCAAGATGCATGAACCAAGGAGCAAATTGAAAACCTCTTCAGGAAGCAAAGGAAATTATAGATCAAGGGAGCTGAAGACGCCAGATGTCGATTGTAGATGTAGTTTTAGGGTTTCTCCTTCTTGTATATCTTCTTTCTTCTCATTTGTAAAGGGTTGCACATTTTGGTTTTCACGGGAACCATTTTATAATAGGGGTTCAAATGTATAATGCTGGTTTTATAGGTTTCTGGAGTGGTTCAAGTTTTGTAATGAAGAATGTAATTACAGTATAGTCATAGTTGAATGTAAATGACATAATATTTTGAACTGGTTGTCTCCATTATTCATATTGCATAAATTCTGAATATGAGTAATCAAAGATTGTTATTATTCAACTTCTTTTCTTTCCCTGTATGTTTTTTTGATGTTATTACTCTCATTCAAAGAATGAGTTAATTTGTAGTAACACAAATGGAGGTTTATGCAGCTGTGTTCTAGGATTGCTAAGTATGGATAGTTTAGTTGCTGATATCAATGGTGTAATGCATCATCTGATAGGTATGATTATGAAAAATTGAATGCTGAGTTAAGTTTTAAATTACATGGTTTGGGTGACTCCGCCCTGGGATAGGGCATTGGTCTCTTAATGTTGTACTTTCCTAAGACTATTTGTGAGCAACTACAATTTTAAAATAAAAGTCACCTATCAATCTCAATTTAATTGTGTGAGGAGTTTAATGAATTACATCTCTCATGTTTAAATTAGGCATTACTGTAGAGGTTAGCCAAGCCTTTAGGGTATTGTGTCTATTAAGCATCTAAAGGAGAATCATATATATATAGTATACTAGGTACTTTAGCACACAACAATATCTGTAAGCATACTGTTGGCGAGATCCACCTTGGTTTAATAGATCTAGAAGTGTAGGAGATTTCAGTCTTTGATTGAATCTTGTTCGTTGGAAAAATCCATCTTTGAGTTTGAATATTAGAAAGTGGCTATTCTATAAGACTCATTGAACGTGTTGATTTGGGAAGCTACAAATTGGAAACTCTACTGGGGAACATCAGAAGAGTATCCATTTGGACAGAGTCAAGAATTTGGTGAATTTGAACATATGGTTTAGACATTGAGAAATTTTCAAACCTGGAAGTGGTTTTGTTGTAGGAAAATTTCAAAGAATTTGTGTGAATTTGTTGTGGGAAAAGATCCGGAAGGAAATTTATCTTTGAAAGAGCTTCATATTGCTTGAAGTTTAGTCCTCTGTGAAGAGAGGTGGTGAATCTATCTAAAGAACTGGTTGACGATGTGAAGAGAGTTCTAGATCTGCAAAATGTTAGCAGCTGCTACAAGTTTCCAGGAATTCTCATAAATTTAAACAAAGTATTATTGTGTTTGAAAGCAGTTTATGAGAAGTCTTCAAGTTTGTAAGAATGTTGATTCCCTATTGAGTGAATTAAGCACTAAGAAAGGGAATGGTAGTGGTATTTATTTTGTACTTCTGAGCTATAATTTGAACCTTCCATGTTGTAATGAAGAAGTATGCTTGTTTTTGAAATATTCCCATTAGAGAGATCTTGGATGTAGTTGTATTTGAGTTATGCATTGTAATATTTCAAGGTCATCATAAAAGCAAGAAATAGGGTAGTGATCAACTGTAGATTTGATGTTTGAAGTTTGTAAAGGGATGCAATAAAATGTATCATTCACTTGTACATCTTTGTGGGGTGCATGATGTAAAAATGAAGAGTGTGCAACCCCTGTTATTTCATCAAAGAAGTTCCTCTATGGAAAGATATAGACCATTGAATTTTAATGGTATTCAAGGTTTCCCAAACCCTATTCCTAATGAAGTTAGGGAACGTTTTCCAAATTTCAAAGGGAAAAGATCAGAATCAACATCTCAACATCTGCAAGATTAATTTTATGATTTGATGGGAGTTTATGAGATAAGTCATGTAGTTCTTTGTTCAATATATGAAGAAAGATGTTAGAGATTGGTTTTCATATTTTCCAGTGTGTTCTATCTCTTCATGGAATGAGTTCATGGCAACATTCATAGAACAATTTGGAGAAAGAATTAATCCACATTCAGTGAGACAAAAAATTATGAACATCCAAAAAGAAGAAGATGAGTTAGTCCTAGCTTTCAATCTTAGATTTTCAAAGAAATTAGGTGAAATTCCTGAAAGTATGAGACCAAATGATGTAGTGTGTTTGATTGTATACTTCAATGAATTTGATGAAGAAATGAGTTATCTATTAAGAGATACAGAGCCTGCAACATTACATCAAGCGTATCAAATTTCCATGGATATTGAGAAAAATTTGAAATATTCAATGATGAAAGGATACATGGCTGCAAGTGTTGGTTATCCTCGCACACATCATGCAAATGGAATTCATGGATCAAACAATAGAAATTATTGTCAAGATGATGATGCTTCTGTTGTTCTGAATTGTTCATCACTACAACACACAAATCATAGTGAGCTCCAAGTTGAACATCAACAAAATTTGAGAAAAGTTCATCAAATATCTTTTGTTCAATATTTGTCTAACATGAAGAGGCACAAGGGAGAATCACCCTGTGATTTTTTCGATCAAGATTTTTGGATGCCTTGTTGGAAGTCCCCAAAAATTTCAGACCTGAGGATTCAACATGTATTGATTTATTTGGTGAAATATTTGAGACAGGGTTGAGTACCTTTCCAAAAGAATTGAAACCTCATAGTTTTGATTAGGTACTTGATTGGATCAAAATTGTTGAGGAGGTCAAGTGCGACTATGCACAAAATATGATGTCTCAAGATGTTGATGGCAACTGTCCTATTGAGAAAAATTAGAAAACAATGCAAACAAGTGAAAAGGGTATATCAGAAAATGAACATCCATCTTGTTGTATGGATGAGGATAGTGATTGTAATTAGTCCATAAGAAACATATATGTAGATCTATATACCGGTGATGAAGATAAAGATACACTTGCAAGTGTTTCTGATTTCTCATCAAAAACCAATGGTCAATATATTGAAGATGAAAATATAAGCATTCACTCTAAAAAATCTAAGCATAATTTATGTAGTGATGAATTTTCTTGTGATGAAGATCATGATGAGAGTGAAGTTTATGATTATTCTTCTGAGGGTTATGAATGCTCCTATGAGGATGAGATAATTTTTTTTTCTTCACATGAAGGATGCAGTGATGTAAATGATGATGAAGTCACTTGTTCAAAAGTAAATGAACAAGTTTCACATGATGAATACTTGGAGTGTAGCTCAGGTTTGCTATCTCTAGAGCATATTGATTCAATGGATGATGATCACTTTGAAGATAAAAAATTGTGTGTTTAGTATCTTGATCCTAAGCATAGTGTTAGAAATGATAAAGATCTTGATGATGCTAACTATGATGCTGATGAATGTGCTCATGACCCTGATGCTTATGACTATTTATATGAAGCAAAGATGGAAATTCCTGTGATGTATGAAGATGATGATGATGTGCACATTGATGAAGGAAGGTTTTTATTATTGAATGATCAAGTTATGCATTATGAAAAACACATGGATCTTGAATCAACATTATTACCAGTTGATAATATCAAAAAGCTTGCTGATTTATCTGAAAACAAAATTTCAAATTGTGTTGATATTGAAAAACCTTTTGGTCTATGTGTAGAGTAGCCAAATGACACAAACAATGGTGGATCTCATGTTAGTGAATGTGAAATTGAGTTATTTGCTGATGTTCTTGATCTTCACAGTATTATTATGGACATGTTTTCATCCAATGAGGAAAGCATTTATGTGAAGGAAAACAAAGATGCAAGTGTTCAAGTGCTAATGAAAAAAATTTAGATAACAATGAGTCTTTATCATACAGGTCAATATTCCTATCAACTGATAGTGAACATGAAGTTATTAGTGCACATGAAAGTATTTTTTCTGATCCTATTAATCCTCTAAGTGATGGCATTCAAAGTGATTCAGATATTCATATTGACATTGCAGAGAGTAATATTGAACATGTTATGAAAAATCAATGTGAAATTTTTGGCTCAAGGTTTGTAAGAATTGGCTATGAAGGTAGCCACCCAAGATCTAGAGGCCTAAAAGAAATTACAAGCATAAGAGAGATAGAAACAAGATGACAAGAATAAATTGTATTATGTCAATAATGCAAATATGATGGAATGAGCTTAGAAAATGTACATAGGAGACCCCTTGGTTATATAGCCAAGGTGAGAACATAGAAGGGCATAAGATTATGACAAGTGTTGTAATCTTATGACATGAGACAACTCTGAAAAGCTATCACTCCACCTAAGGTGGAGAGATAATCACATGATGTGTCCACAAAATGTGGAAGTGATAAAGTAATGACATGTCAAGTCTACCAAAAGTGAAAATCTCCAACAACCTCCTATGTGGTCCCTAAGTAAACTTAACTAAGGTGTAACCAAGGTACAACACATTTAATTACACCAAAACCCCCCCTTAAGTGCAACTTAGGGAGAATGTACATAAATGAAAACAATGCAAGATGGGTCCCAACTACTAGGCCATGTTAGGTACCCATGTAAAAATGCAATGAAATCTCTCACAAGTGGAGTAAAGATAGAAAAACCCAGTGGGAAAAAACTACCACCCAAAAGAGAGATGAGATACAAAATCCTTTGAACATGGCATGAGAAGGAAAAAACCCCATGTGAGGAAAAATTCCCCCCATACAAGAGAAGAAGAGAGACAAGGTAGCCCCCCCAATGTACAATGTTCACCAATGGAAGATGCTCAAGAAGGAATGAAGAAGCTGCTCCAAAATTGTCGAACAATGTTCCTCCCCTTGGGAAGAAATAATACCAAAGGTGCATGAATGAAGTCTCCCCAATCCACAATTGAAGAAGGAAGAACCCTCAAAATGTAAGAAGTCTTTGAAATCTGCTCAAAGTTCCCTTTATTGATGCTGAAAGATGCCTTTCCCAAACCATGTGAAGCTGCAAAGTAGTCACTTCCTGGAACTTGTGAGAACCCCTTTGCAGCAACACACTCATCCACTGAAAAAGCCAACTCAAGATCAAGCAAGGATGAAGGTAGAACATACTCCAAAGAAGATGTATCCTCAAGAGAGAAAGTGGCCTCCTCCAACTGCTATACATATGTATCCACAATCACATCAACCTCAAAAGATTGATCATGTAGAGGAGGGTCAGAGTGTTCCATCACAACAACTGAAGAAGAATCACCTTCATCAAAGAGAAGATGTAAGGAATCAAATGTGTCTCCCAAATCTACAATGTAGGACTCCAAAAACAAGCTACCAATGTCTGACAAGTAGTCATTCCATGAAGCTACTGCTGGAAGACAAGGTATGCATTGTTGCACTGAATCACAAGGCACTGAAACTATCATAATACAAGTATCATTAGGTACATCAGTCAATGTAGGAGATGGAGTATCAACAATAGGCTCAAGAACCTTAGGACTAATGAGCACTCCAAGATTCAAGTAACCATACTCAATCTCGTGAAGTGTGTCCACACTAGGGTGAACTAAATCATCAATAGGAGAAAAATATGAGAAGGTGTAGAACCGAGAATGATGATCAACCTCCCCAACTGCAACAAGAGCCCTGCTATGCAAATCGTGAACAATGAAAAAATCTGGTGTGAACTCTACACTCTTTCCTGTACCACTATGTGTAATCTGATAGATGGAAAGGATGTTCCTTGAAAAAGTAGGCACACATAGAACATCATTAAATGCTCCACCTTCAATGTCAATAGAACCCTTCCCACAAACTGCCAAAGAAGTGTTGTTGGCCATCAATATGGGTGGTGATGAACAAGAATCAAATGAAGAGAACATATCCTTGGATGAAGTCATATGATGTGAAGCTCCTGAATCAAGGATTCACCTATCTGAATTGGAATTTGCAAAAGCAAGAAATGCTTGCCCCTTATGTTTCTCATGTTGAGATGAAGAAGGAGATGAGCTTGATTTTATTTCCATGAGAGTTGTACTTTTCCCCTTAGAAGAAGTGGAAGGGGATGAGTCCTTCTCTTGATATGCAACTGGAAAGTTGATGTTGTTCTTCTTAAGGATATTTTTCAACTCATCAATTTGCTTAACATGACAACGATGCTCCTCATGACCAAATTTTTTGCAATATGCACATGTTGGTTGCTCCCTCTTGCTTGAATTGTTGTACTTATTTGAAGAAGATGTAGTTGAGCTTTTTTGTGGAGGAGTGGATTGCTTTTTCTCTCCTTGTGGCTTGGTGAAGATTTCTTTTGGTCCTTTCCTTTTCCTTGCTTATTGTTTCCATGATTGACCATCAACGCTCTTGAAGTTGAAGACTTGAGAATTCCCATTTTCATCAACTTATTTTGCTCAAGAATCAAAAGATCTATGAGAGCCTCAAAAGATGGTGATGTGAAGTTGCTTATTGTCAATCTTTGAGTATGAAAACTTGAAACAAAGGCTGCATACTCAATTGGAAGTTTTTCCAACAAGTTGAAGACCAATTGATCATCCTCTTTCTCAATACCACAATCTTTTAGTTGTGCTCTTAGCTCATTTTCCTTAGTGACATAATCCTGAATTGTGTCAAAATCATTGGGATCAAGGCTTAGGAGATCATGTTCAAGCTTATATCCCTTAACCTTATCAACCTTGCCAACAAAGTAGCAAGCTTATCCCAAGCTTCCTTGGTTGTAGTACATTTATCAACATGAAAAATGAGATCATCAGAAATGAACTTTCTTAGTGTACCCAATGCCATAGAAGTTTTAGTGAGCCAATCCATATATGCAGTTGGATCTGCCTTAGGATTTGAAGGTGCAGTTATGGTTCCATCAATATAGTAAATTAAACCTTTTTCCATTAGTTTACTCCATGCACATACTTTCCATGTAGCATAATTATGTGCAGTTAAGAGTGGAACTTTAGATGAACCCATGATGGAATGCAAGAGCACAAGAGAGAAAATAGGCACAATCACACAAGAGACACCCCCCAAATTCACTCAATTAAAGTACCCCCTCCCAAATAGATGATTTTGGCACTTTATAATGCAGTGTGTGTACAATAGGCCACTTGCAACTTGGCTAAGTGGGACTATGATTTATGATTTAAAACCTGCCACAAATAGGTTGATAACAGACTAGAACAAATAAGCAAAGACCTAAATTCAGATCTATGCAATACAAGTTTTAAATAGACCAAAAAAGACCATATGTTGAAAGTAAAAAATCCACTCAATATTGATTCAAAATGATTGTAGATTCAAGAATTAGACAAAAAATCATGCACTTAAAAAAAAATGGCACCTAAAAAGGAGTTCGTATGTGCCTAAACGAAGCCCTGGAAGTTGCATAAATGAGGATTGGACAGGTATAGTGTTGAGAAACTGAAAATTATGGAAAATATGTCCACCAAAATCAGAAACCAAGTACACCACTACAAAGTTCATGAAAAGTTATCCCAAATAAAAAAAAAATTGCTTAGAAAAAGGAGCTAAAATGAGCAAGTTATGGGCATTTGAAAATCGGCTTCAAAATGAGAACCTTCAACGGAGAGGGGGTCAAATTTTTTTAACCAGTGCTGACATCATCGCTGATGCATGATGATTTCATAAAATACTATGATTAAATTTGACAGTTATATGACCATCATGTGCTCCATGGGCCTAAAATTGAAGGCCGTTAGCCCGTCTTGCTGTCGACGTCCTTTGTTGAAATATTGGATGGAATATGCTTTACTGGTGAAGGACTATTCCTGCGAATTGCCAGATTTTTTGACTTTGACCACTGGTTGGGGTGGGCCCACAGTTGGCGAATTGAAGCTTGCCATGTGTCCCCTGCTAGACGGTCTCGTGCCTACGGATTTGACCACGAGTATTTTATTGGAATGTCGCTGGTGATTTATTCATCCGCCGGTTATTGTTGGAGGCTGCCGGTTATTTGATGTAGCCGCCAGAGTGAGGAAATAGGGGGTAGTAGGGGCCATGACCTATGGCCACGTGGCTCCCCTAGAGCCTAGCCACGGGTACACCTGTACCCTGATGTAGGTATGTTGCAGACTGATACGTCTGCGGACTACTTTCTAATTTTTTTTTTTTTTTTTTTTAAATAATAAAAATTTTATAATACAAATAAAATGAACTGCGAAAATAATAAATGAATTTTATTTTATTTTTAAATTTTCGTAGAAAATGATTTTTTTTTTTTACAGAAAATTGAATCGTACTGACGCAATAATGGCTGGGCCATACGACTCGACCAACAAATTTTTGTTGCCTTGATGGACAACTTGCTCCGATTTGGATGATTTGACAGTCGATCTTAGGGTTTTTGGCCCTTCTGAGCATTATGGTGATGTCCTTTTTGGCTGAAAATGCTCTAAAGTGGTAGCTAGCTCTTGGATTTGGCAACCACCTCCAATCTTCAACCCTTTGCAGATTTGGCCGCCAACGTCCAATTGAGATGAAACAAAAGGAAAATATGACTATCTCAGACACTCTAGATGCGATGGTGAGCTCAGATCTGATGCAACAAGCTCCCAAAATGCACCTGCAATATAAGGCCAAAAATGGAACCCTCCAAGAATCTCTCCAAATGACTAACTAAAGGCACTCTAATAGCTCTGATACCATGTAAGAATTGGGTATGAAGGTAGCCACCCAAGATCTAGAGGCCTAAAAGAAAGCACAAGCATAAGAGAGATAGAAACAAGATGACAAGAATAAATTGTATTCTATCAATAATGCAAATATGATGGAATGAGCTTGAAAAGTGTACATAGAAGACCCCTTGGTTATATAGCCAAGGTGAAAACATAGAAGGGCATAAGATTATCACAAGTGTCATAATCTTATGACATGAGACAACTTTGAAAAGCTATCACTCCACCTAAGGTGGAGAGATAATCACATGATGTGTCCATAAAAGGTGGAAGTGATAAAGTAATGACATGTCAAGTCCACCAAAAGTGGAAAATCTCCAACAACCTCCTATGTGGTCCCTAAGTAAACTCAACTAAGGTGTAATCAAGGTACAACACATTTAATTACACCAACAAGGTTAAATTCTGAATTATTTGAATCTTTATTTGAAAAATTCCATATGGAATTGAATAGTGGTCTAAAGAATGAATTTGACATCATGTATGAACCTAAAATGGAAAATAGTGTTTATGCATTGGAGGATGATGTTTTTTCTAAATACCCTGATTTGGATGTAGATGAAGGTATTGTGGGTGTCAATAAATCTGATTTTTAGAACCTTGAAGCATGTGATAATGTGACTAAGTTGTGTTGTTGGAATGATAATAAACTGACCTATGGTGCAATTCAATTAAAGGAGTTTCAAATGTGTGAGCATTCTTTGCTCAACACACAAGAGGATTGCACACTATTTTGAGGCATGATATCCTTTTTAAGCATACTCATTATGAGGGGGTAAATAAAAGTGATAGGACTATGTTTTTATATGGTCTTAATCATTATCCTAATATTGTACTACTTGCTACAAAATAATAAATGAAGGGATTGGCAATGATCTGGTCTATGTGATTTAGTTGCTATGTGACAACAAAGCTAAACAAGGAGCAAGTTCTCACTTTTTCAAAGGTAGTTTGACACTTGTGTTTGCTGAAATGTAGTCACTCATGTTTTTGTGGTGTGACAGAGGTAAATGTGGGTTGAGGGAAATTAGTTCCTCCAATAGGATGGTTTTTGATAGAGGAAAACATGGGTTCTTCTTTTCATTTGGTGGCCTGGGGCTATCAAATATGGTTTGAAAAATTGATTAATACTCTGTCAACCAATGTTTTGGCACTTGGTTTGCTCTCCCAGAGATCTAGAATCTTGCCATGCCCACAAGGGGCATGCATCTCCAGTCAGAGCCACTGATGGAACCTTCAAAATTTTCAAATTTGAAGTGCTTATGTTGAAAAAATTTGATTTGCACACTCAAATGTGCCCTTGAAGAATCTACCCCAGTGATCTACTTTGGAGGGTCACAATTTAGAGCTAGTTGATTTTCATGTCAAACCTTTTGGTGAATATATTCAGTTGACATATCTGAACATGCATGTCAGTTTTCAGCTTCCTATGATGAGTTTTGAAAATGGATTGTTGCCCTGAATTCCCCCCACATTCGTATGCTTCAGGGTCCAGTTTCAGAGTCTCATAATTTTAGAGTTGATATTTTTCCCTAGTCAAAAGCAAATGCAGTTTGTTCACTTTTTGCATCTGCATTTTTAGAATGTTTCAAGGTGGTCAAGTTTGAACCTCAATCTATTTTGATGAATGTGTATTAAAGGAAATCTCTCTTGCACACATACTCAGTGTACCCAAATGACCTAATGCATCCAGTGCAGTTCCCCAGGAGATGATTTGGTATTTTTTTGAAATGGCAACTTAGTGAGCCCTAATTGGTTTTGAACATGTGGAGTTGTAGAAAAAGTTTGACTGAGGCACTTTGGCATTTAATATCTAGCACCCTGAGATCTATTTTTCCAAACTATTTGTTGCACTACATTCAAGGTTCAAATGTCTTCATGCATGTGTTTTCTCATGGATCCAGGAGGTTGTTTGAATAGTTTTCTAGGGTGATTCTAGAGCCCACCTAGCCAATTTTGATCACTGTGCAAATATGCTAGAAAGCAGATTTTAATGATAACCCAGTTCATTTTTTCACCTCAAATGCATTCAAAAGTAGTGTTAGGTGAAATGAGCATGAAATTTGTTTGAAAATGAATTTTTTCTTAGCTGGGCCCACATGGGGACCCAACATGCCTTACACAATTATGAGGTTGTAAGTGTTGTATTGCAGCTTGTTCGAGGACACTTTGGTCATGAAAGGAATGAATTGCAAAGAATTGTTCCATTAGTGGATTTTCATTTGTCATTGTCACAAGTTTCTTAAATCGACTTAAAGTGGGTGGTGTTGCACTTGAGCAACCATGGGATAAATTTAAAACATTATTCAGTCTTACTAGGCTTTTGAACAACCACATGATATACTTAGAAGTTAAATCATTTATACAGGGTAACATTGTTCAAATTTTTTGGTAATGTGGATGCATATTCATGTCTTGCAGCAATGGAACATAAAACAAATGATTTGAGCAAGTAGATAATAAAGTTTGATACAACTAGCAGTCATGTCAATGAATTGGTTGCTAATTAAAAAAAAACTGAAGGTGGTTGGGTTGACAATGTTATGATGGACAACTTGGATTGTATGTCTCCCAATGATGTATTTTTCTCTAAAGCAGATATGTTCCCAAAAATTGTAAAATACACTCCATTGGACACTATTTATAGCAAGGATCAATAACAAAAAATTCAGTCATTCTCCAATAGATCCACAAGATCAACAACAATGGCTAACAACTCAATGAGCTCTACACCAAAGAAATATTTTGATTCTACATTGAGCCAAACAGATGTTCATCAAAATTCTCAAAGTATGTTTACACCCTTATTGTTTAGTACACCGGCTATATCGTTCTAGGAAAAATTCCATGAACTTTTCAATGACCACAAGCAACAATACAAGCTCCAAGTAGGGTGCAAGTGTTGTGCTAGACATTGAAAGAAGCGAGCATGATCAAGATGAGATAGGAAGTGAATGGGAAAAAATCTCATTTCCCCATGTTCAAGAAGGATGCATTAGTTGTTGATAAGATAGAAGTAGAGCCTATAGATGCCAAGAGTTGCTCTATAGGTATTGGTGGGAAGTAAGAGGATGGTCCTGACCATGATGTTATTGTGAGCATCTCTGTCACCATAGACACCCACCTTGATGCACACAAGGATTATAATTTTTCTAAAATAAAATGACTTGGATTGTTGGAAAAATGGAAAGATGCTTATGCATATGAACATGAAGAACCTATCCAGTGTCATAGATGATGGTATATCTGATTGCAATCACAATGATGCTATTGGCTCTACTACTCTCAATGATCACGTGGATGGCATGGTTAATGACTCTATAGATGGCACATTTGTGGATATTGAAGTGGATGTCCTAGGAAAAAATTCTATCCTCAAAAATGATAATGACGATGCCTAGAGATATCTTCAGGCTTCTCTACTAAGTGATGTAGACATTGGTACTGTGTAGAAAGTTAATTGTACCTTAGGGAAAGAGCCATATATAGCTAAATATACTAAAAAAAAAGATGGTGAAATTGGTCCATTTCCATCAGAACAATATGAGAATTTTGGACCAAGATACATGGAAGAGGGTAACCTTATTGAATATCTTGGAAAGATTGGAAATAAAATCATTCCAAATAACTTAACAAAGGCTAAGCAATAGGAGGAACCCATGGTATGACACAAAATATCTTGGGATGGCTTGAATATTGTAGGGTAAAGTGTTAACACCGAAATAAAAAAATGAATAAGAGGCCGCTGCTGGAAGCGCCGATGTTCAATACCGATGATGGATAAATCTAGCTCATGTTTTCTATGCACATGAGCAATATGCACTTGCAGTGAAAATTTATCAAAATTGTTTGAGGAAATTCTATTTTAGGGGTTTTGATGAAATGAAGATAGAGTGGTGTGGTGGTTCTTGCGGACTTTGCTTGGCCTCCATGATCCAACAAGAAGATACAAAGCATGGCGAAAGTTAGGGCATGTTGGAAATCAAAGGAGGACAAAAGAAATGGAGGCTACGTGGACACATCCACACCTTTTCCCACTAGCCTAAAAAAGGAAGGGTGGCATTAGTAAAAGAGGCATGGGAAGTAGGGAAGGGAGGTGAAGATTTATTTTAAAGTTTAAAATATTGTATTCCCTCCATCTTGTGCAAGTTAGTGATGATGCAAGAAGAAGATTGCAGGAGGTGAGGAGATGCTCCCGGGTGGGCCCAAATAAAGACTAAAGTTTTTTTTAAACTTTTAAATATTGCTCGGTGAAATAATTTGGGGCTTTTAAATTATTTAAAATAATTTTTTAATTGCAAAGTGAAATAAACTTGCATGAGTAATTATTTTATTTCCCTTTGTTGCTAGGCTTTTAAAATTGAGAATTCATGGGTAAAGAGCTTTTTACATCAAAATTAAATTTTTAAGCCTTCCCAAAGGTTATGATTTAAATTAAAGTGCTAGGCATCAAAATATTAAAATGTGGAATGTGAAGGGTAATAAAGAGTGAATTATAAGGCTCATGGGTGAATGAGTATTCACAAACAGGTGAAAAAGTAGTAAAGCACGGTGGAATATAAAGGTTAAGGGGATTCCATTATAAAAGTAAATATTTTATTTGTTGGGGATAAGTTTTTTATGCAACAGATAGGAAAAAAAAGATAAAAGAGTTTTCACGCGCAAAACAAAGAGTAGAGTAAAAATTTTACAGAGCAGAATATTGGCAGTCTGGGTAAAATGAAGTGAATTATTTTCACAAGCAGGGATTAATTTTCTATTTGTAGGCCAAGTGATTGATAAAATATGTGAAGTGTTAAAAGGTAAAAGGAGAGGACAAGGCTTTCATGAAGACTTTTATTTTCACAAGAAGATATTTTCAATGACAAGGCATGGATGAAGGTGGTCATCATGAAGCAAATATTTTCTATTAGAAGGGAAAAAAATGCAAGATGCATGAACCAAGGATCAAATTGAAAACTTCTTCAGGAAGCAAAGGCAGTTACAAATCAAGGGAGTTGAAGATGCCAAATGTCAATTGAAAATGTAGTTTTAGGGTTTCTCCTCCTTCTATATCTACTTTCTTCTCATTTGTAAAGGGTTGCACATTTTGGTTTTCACGGGAACACTTTTGTAAGAGGGGTTCAAATGTATAATTCTTGTTTTATAGGTTTCTAGAGTGGTCTGAGTTTTGTAATGAAGAATGTAATTGCAGTATAGTCATAGTTGAATGTAAATGACATAATAATATGAATTGTTTGTCTCCATTGTTCACATTGCATAAATTTTGAATATGAGTAATAAAAGATTGTTATTATTTAGCTTCTTGTCTTTCCTTGTATGTTTTTTTGATGTTATTACTCTCATTCAAAGAATGAGTTAATTTGTGGTAACAAAAATGGAGGTTTGTGTAGCTGTGTGCTATGATTGCTAAGTATGACTAGTTTAGTTGCTGATATCAATGGTGTAATGCATCATCTGATAGGTATGATTATGAAAAATTGAATGCTATGTTAGGTTTTAAATTACATGGTTTGGATGACTCCACCCTGGGATATGGCAGTAGTCTCTTAGTGTTGTAGTTTCTTGAGACTGTTTGTGGGTAACTACAATTTTAAAATCAAATTTACCTATCAATCTCAATTTAATTGTGTTAGGAGTTTAAAGAATTAAATCTCTCATGTTTAAATTAGGAATTACTATAGAGGTCAGCCAAGCCTTTAGGGTAATTTGTCTATTAAGAATCTAAAGGAGAATCATCTATTTACAGTAAACTAGCTACTTTGGCACACAAGAGTAATTGTAAGCATACTGTTGGGGAGATCCACCTTGGTTTAACAAAGCCAAAAGTGTAGGAGATTTTAGTCTTTGGCTGAATCATGTTTGTTGGCCAAATCCATCTTTGAGTTTGAATATTAGAAAGTTGATATTCTATAGGATTCATTAAATTTGTTGATTTGGGAACCAACAAACACCATAATTAGTAACATCCTTGTTCTTGGCCCAATAGTGGGGATTATCATTAAAACTAGTAGATGGGTGGTTGTCTTTATGCACTTATGTGTTTCCCTGTGAGATTATGGCTCTCTCAATGTTAAGGGCTCTAGGGACAAGCTCATGATAAGAGGTAATGCACTGAATCTTCAAGTGGAAGGATAGATTTGGATCAAATTTTTTTATGATAATCCCTACTTGTTCGTCGAGAATGGTGGACTTGCTCTTACTAGCTTTTTTCCTCCATTGTTGCAAGAAATTGGTGAAGGATTATCCTTTGTTCTACTTGACTATGTATAACTCTTCTAAGCTTATGTCTATGTCAAGATTGAAGGAGAAGTGATCTATGAATTTTTCAATGATTTCTTGGAAGGTTTTGATTCCTGGAGGTAACTATGAAAACCAATTGATGGTAAGACCCGTTAAAATTTGTGGGAAGAGACACATTAAGTAGGAATCATTATAGGCCACCTCAATGCACATGAAATTGAATTATTTGACATGGTCTACAATATTTCCTCTTCCTTTGTATTTATCAAATTTGGGGACCTCAAATCTGGGAGGAAAAGGTACCATTGTGATGTTTTGATCAAATTGATAAGGACATAGGTTTTGTTGCATATGGGGCTTCTTCATCTTTTCTATTCAGAAATCTTGCATTTCTTGTGATAACACATTAAGTTGCAATGCTATATCATCTTGTGGGTTTGGTGGAGGAACGTATTTTTTATATTGCTAGATGGCAGATGGGTTGTACATGGGATACTGATATGATGAGGTATTGTATGGTGTGTATGGTGGTGTAGGATATTGTGAAGGTGATTGCGGTGGAGGTGTATATGTTCCCAATGTGTTTGGGTTGACAATGTTTTGTTGAGGGTTATAGCATAAACCCTACTATTTCTATTGTGCGAGTATTTTTTGTTGTTGTGCATATTGATGAGCTAGTAAGGCTTGCTATTGTTGAGCTTATTTTTGTGCAACTAAGGTAGCTTATTGTTGTTGTTGTTGTTGTTGTAATGCTAAGGCGGATTGATGTTGTTGTTGTGCTATTAAGGCTGCTTGATATTGTTGTTGTGCTACTAAGGTGGCTTAATTTTTTTGTTGTGCTACTAAGGATGCTTTCTGTTGTTGTTGTTGTTAGACGGCTTGCTGATAAGCCTATTGTGCTTGATGTAAAGCAAAGAAATGTGCCTGCAATGTAGGATCAGTTGGTTGTTACTGCAATGGATTGTGGGTAAGATGTTTTTAGTGGGTTGCAGATTGTTGATCAGAGGTTGGGGGTTCCCTTGGTTTAACATTCCTTGTAGGATAGTGGATTGAGGTGGAGGAATGTAAGGCTGAGGTCCCATTTGATTTTGCATGATGTGGGGGACCAAAGGGAAAGGTGATGTTGGTGGTTCCCTTGTTGTATTTCAGGTGGGATCAAGGTATTACCTTGGTTGACGAGATTAGTAATCAACGTGTTGTTTCCATTTAGGTCGATGATAGTTAGGTTTGATGTGGATGGTGGATTGACTTGGGTAGCTTGGGTAATGACTTATTTTAATGTGTCAATGGGGTTGTTGGAACCACTTGTCAAGGGTTAGCTTTGTGTGAGGGTGTCAACTTTCCCTTGTTGTCCTACTTGAGGCACTTGGTTCACATTACTATGTAACACTAGGCACACTTGGGGTATTTGTGATGATGGATGAAGATGGTTGTGCTTGAAATGTCAAGGTTGTTGTGACATCATGGAATGTAAGTGGTTTTCCAAATGTTGGTGTCCAACTTGTGTTTTGGGGAAGGTTGGAAGTTAATGAAATGGTCGTGTTGTGAATACCTATTGTGCATGTTTTGCACACACACACCCCACCAAAGGCAGGGATCCCTTCTTTTGCTTGGGTTAGGTCATTTTGACCTCATCTCATTTTGCGTGCAAGTTGGACCTAAGCCTAAAATTGATCAATTTCATATTGGCCATGATCATCTAGCTAGGTTTCACTAGCTAAGTCATTTTCCATTATGGGATGGCCCTTGTGGGCTTCTGTTCACTTTTTGCCCAGTGTCCATGACCCTTGTGGACCCGCATTCATAGGTTTCCCTATGTTGTTCGCAACTGCACTCCACCATTCACTTGCAACTGAGCCTTGACATCTACTTGACATGCAAACCCCACACCCATGTTCACTGATTTGCTGTCATGCTCTGTGAACCTGCCTTCGCGGGTCGCCTCGGGGGGGATTTTGTTCCCGTTTCACCATTTCATAGCAGTTGACCTTTGACGTCCACCCGCTGGGTGGGGCTCTGTGTTGTATCCTATCTTCCTCATTATTACCATCACCTAAGTAAACCCGACCTGATGTAACTCAAAATTATCTAAGTCTCAAATGTTTGCGGATCTTTGCATGTGTCCAAGCCTTCATGTCGTCCCACTAGGTGGGAGCCACATGCACTATTTCCTCAAAATGAAATCATAAAATTATGGTGAGCTATTAGGTCCATGATCATTGGTAGGTCTGCCATTGTGAGCCACCTCCACTAGAAGGCTGTCACCCTGACGTTGTTTCATAATGGAAAAGTTTCACTCTCTCCACTTTGTGGGCCCGCAACCCTTCGTCATTGTCCATCGCTTGACCATTCCCAAACGGCTGCCTATCTTGATGACTTCTTCACAAGCAACATGATTTCCTCTTACCTCTACATCCTTTCACTTAAGTGCAACATCAAAGATGGCTATGTAGTAATTGCAAGTGAAATTATAGACCAAAAGGGAGGGGATTATTGAAATGGTGTTACACATCAAGATTTTTCACATTGCAAAGATAACATTCAAAATAAATGCTAGTGGCTATTTTGAGCATGGGGTCCACTCTCTAGAATTCCATCCCATGTTCATTGTCTTAAAACAACCTACCTCTGACATCACCCCACATTCCTCGGCTTGTAGCCTCAAAACGACGTTTACTCTAGTGAGACCCAATGTACAGGTCTCCCTCTATCACTTGCCATTCTTTAATGGCTTGCTCCATGTAGCATCCCACCCTCTTTGAACCATCGGCAATTGATCATGTGGATTCCATATTGCTTATCATTCATTTCCAGTGGAAACATCCTCTACATACCTTGCACTCATAAGAACCTCTCACACTCTGTCACAGCTTCTGGGATGATCAGAGGCACCCAAAAATGGTTGGGAGTGACTGGGATCCCTTCTAGTAAATCATGACTTCATGATCATTCATTTCAAGGGGTAAGTGTGTTAGCATTGACATGAATTATCAAGAGATGAATTTGAACAATCGCCATCTCAGTTCTAACACTAGGGGGCACAGGCACCTGGGATATAAAATGTGACTCGTTACAGGTCATTTGCTTCTCCTGATGATCCAACTATGAGAATGATAAAGAAGATTGCACCTCAATAGATCAAAGGCCATAGTGGGGGATAGGCAGCTAATGATTGATAGCAGGTTGATAATTCAAACAAACTAGCCTGGGAAGCTCCATATGGCCCATAGTTGGGACCATTATAGACCATACCTCTTCTCAGCTAGTAATGTAAATCAAACTAAGAATATTGGATGATGTCATTGACCCTCAGACCCACAACATTCTTGTGTTGTATAACTAAATATGAAGATCTCAAGAGTAAGACTAAAGCTTCTTGTCTTATGGGTGCCACGGATTTGTGATCCGAAGTAGGGGGGATGAATGGATATTTAAGAATGGAGAGGAGTCAGGTGGCAGAATTAGGAGTAGCTTTTAGACTTACAGGTCCTGAATAGGTGCTGGCCATTTCCCCACCCGCTTTCTATTGGATGCTCCTCGCACCCGGTGTCCTCAGATTAAGGCTTGCAATAGTGAGATTATAGCAGCTTATATACATTTTCATGATAGATCCCAATGCGAAGGTGATGTGCACAAGAGATGAAAGAAGATGAGTCAAAGAGTTCATGAAATAAGTATTTCAATGAGGTATGGGGAGGCCATAGTTAAGTCAGGATTAAAATTAGTGATCGATGAGAGGGGCCGATCCAACACTAACTCATTTGACTACAAAATCCAATAAAAATGTTAGATGAAATATGTATAATTTGATGTATTCTTGGGTGCTTGTAAAATTTGATGTGAAATTTTCAATTTTTTGAAAGTTTATCCCCGATGTTCGTCAAAATTTTGATGAATCTGGGTTTCGTCGAAATGTCGACTATTAGTTTCATCAAAATTTTGACAAACATGAAAAATAGAAAAAAATAAAATTGTGGCCGACATAAAGAAAAGTGAGTTCATTGATTTATTGCGATAGTGTTTTGATCTACTTGAGATAGTTTGTGGAGAACTAAGGACAATTTTCTTGGGAAAAATCAGAAAAAATTCAAGAAGATATCGCCATATTGAGGGTAGTCATTGCCTTTTTGTAGAATTCAGTTGTGAATTCAGATTTGTAGTTCTAGGTTTGAAAATCATATTTTAAAGCAACATCTCATCATATTTCATTTTTAGAGGTTTAGGGTTTTGAGAATTTCATGTCCAGATTTTGTTGTGTGGAATCACCATAAGATCACAACTAAGGAACATATTCTTGTGACTGTAATTATGTGACCCATAACTCTATTGGTCATGTGGAACAGTTGTCCTATAACAAATATAGGATGCATTCATTTGTGACCCAAGTTTAATGTGGCTATGTTGTGATAGAAATGGAGGCACTCATATAGTGTAGTTAATTCAGAGATGTATACCCTATATTTGCACTTCTCTAAATGAGCAAAACAACTAAGAAATATGAAAAACAAAATATCAAGACACCTCAAGATTAGCCAAAAGAGAGATAGAATAAGAAAGGAAATGGATAAACAAAATAGAAACAATATCACCTTCCTTGCTGTTGATTTCTCCTTGATTGGCCCTTGATTGGAATGGATTGTGTGCTCCTTAGATGATGGATTGAGTGACTAAGATGCAAGATTCTATATGCAAGATGATTAACAAAGATGGTTGAATGATTGAAAAGGCTTGAGGATTCAAATGGACAGCATGTAGTTATCAAAATGCAAAGTGTTTGAGAAGGAAAATTAGCAGCATAAGGTTGCTCAAATGAAGAAGTGTTGAAAATGCCCTTGAGGAGGGGGTATTTATAGGAGATTTTGAATTCTCTAGAGAATTCAATGGTCAAGATTGATCCAACAAGGTCAAGATGAAGGGCTATGGTGGGTTGAGAACCCACAAGCCCTCACATCTTGACATGTGGAGGGTGAAGTGGCCAAGGGGATATGAGATGGAGATGAGTTGTCAAAAGGTACATGAGGTGGAAAAGGACATGCACCTTGGGGAGTGAGAAGATTTCCACAAAAAGGGATTTCTTGTCCCCAAGTGGGAGTGAAAGGACATTTGAGGAATTTTGGAATTCCTCAAAAATCTACATGGGAAAAGAAAGGTGGTTGGGGAAATAAGTGTGAATTAAAAATTCACATTCTTAGGAAAGTCTAAAAGATAAAAAATGGGCTCCAAAAGGTGGGACTTGGTCACATGGGAGATTGTGACAGTCCAAGGTGGTCACATGTGATTGTGACAAGTCCAAGGTTCTAGAAGCCTTGGAAGGATGGAATGTGAATTAAAAATTCACATATAAAAGGAGGGGAATCTAGGAAGAATAAAAAGGAATTAAAAATTCCTTGGGGGAATGATTAGGCTTAATTAATTAGTAATTAGAGGATAATTGAGGATTAGAAGCCAACTTGCAAAAGTTGGAGGATGTGACACATCCTAATCAAGGATTAGGCATGTGCACATCCTTAATGAAGGATTAGGAAATGGATTGGATTAGATGAAAATGACATGTGAGGAATTAAATAAATGTAATATTTATTTAATTTATTTGATGAAAAGAGGATTAAGGAGGGTAAGGTATTTAATTATTAATTAAATACCTTAGGGACAAACAAAATTAAAGATATTAATTAAATAATACTAATATTACTTAATTAACTTGGATAAGAGGATGTTTAGATGAAAAGTGATAAATTTGAATAAATTAAGTGTCCAAATTTGGATGTCTACATTTTGCCCCTCTTTGAGATGGTGTTACGAAGTAACATCATTTCAAAGAATATTAAAATATAGAACCTAGAAGAAGATGGTTAGATTGGAAAAGATGCCCCACTCATCCAAAGGAGTGACTAGGAAGGGAAAAAGAAAATGATGAAAATTAGGGATGAAGGATGCCCCCAAAGAGGACATGCGGGTTGAAGAGGTACTGGCGTGCTCTCGAAATGGATGAGATGATGCAAGGTGAGATGAAGAAGATGATGCAAGGTGATGGGTAAGCGAGTAAGTGATATGGAGATGGATGAAGCACAAATGGATTTGAGGACAAAAGGGGATGTTGCCCCAGTCAAGGTACAAGCCAAAATGGGTTGATGATGGATGGAGTGTTGTGATGAGGGAGATTAAGGATCCCGAAACAACACGAGGAGATGAAGGATACATCGAGTGTATTGATGAGGGAAGGATACATCCCAAAACACCACTAAAGGATAGGAAGAATACCTCCGATGATGATGATGAAAGTGTTGTTGATGAGGGAAGGATACATCCCAAAACAACACCAAAGGATAGGGAGGAATACCTCCCGATGATGATGATGAAAGTGTTGTTGATGAGGGAAGGATACATCCCAAAACACCACTAAAGGATAGGGAGGAATACCTCCCGATGATGATGAAAGTGTTGTTGATGAGGGAAGGATACATCCCAAATCAACACCAAAGGGATAGGGAATGATAATAAGGGATGATGATGATGGGTCAAGGCCAATAATGAGACTGGGGACAAGACCAAGGATATGATTAGATGAGTCAGGCTAAATGGAATGGATGGGGATAGGATGGAGATGTGATAAGGATGAAGGATGAATGGATGGGGGGATATATGCAAGACGATGGAATGGAGAATGAAATGCAATCCTAATGCAATTTGCCATCTTCGGAGCACTGATTTTTGCTATAGCATAAGACACCAAGTGCCAGGGTATGTGGAACCAAGGCAGATTTGTGTCAAATGCAGAAAACACACACAAACAAGAAGGCTATCCCAACACCCCAAGGTCAAAAAGACCTTGGTCGGGCCAGGTATTGAGATAACCACAAGCACAAAAGGATGCCCCAGCATAACACAAGACCTCGGGGATCTTGGTGGGTACTATGTGGGACAACCAAGAAGACACAATCAAACAAAAGATCAAAATATGCCCCTATGTGGACTAGTCAAAGCACACCATGATATAATAGATCAAGGCGACTGTGACAAGTGATGATAGGGGGCTCAAATGATAAACAAAATCCAAAAGCATCAAAATATCGCAATCAATTTCAAATGTCCTTGCCATAGGATCAAGGGATGGATGGGATTGATGAGGTCTGTTAGGAAGGATGCAACCCGTTGAGACCGAAGGATGGATACTCAAGCTAAAAGATCGAGCACCTATAGGATATTCAAACCCAATCGAATTTATTGATACAAGTGGGTTTCATTTGTTAAGAACCAGCCAGATATGGCATACCTTGATGACACGCACACAAGGGAGACAAGACATGAGACCGACACAACCTAAAGACCTAGTGGGCTCCATCAACAAAAGATTAGCCTTGCCTACGGGAAGCGCCAGAGCCCCTCATATAAATTCGATAAAAGGTCGCATGACCTAATTCTTGATGGAGATTTTGATGGATGACCAAGATAGGATGGAGAATAGGAGAAAAGTGGATAGTATAGATTGATGATGGAACCCCGGGGGCGGATCAAATGATCAACCTTGCCTACGTGGAAGCACAGGGGAAACGTAGTTCGACAAGAGGCCACAGACAATGGACCATGATGGAGATTTTGATGGATGACCAAGATAGGATGGAAAATAGGAGAAAAGTAGACAATATAGATCGATGATGGATGGAACCCCAGGGGCGGATCAAATGATCGACCTTGCCTACGTGAAAGCGCACGGGAAACATGATAAGTGACGGATGAAAGATGATGAGATAACTCGAGATAAGGGGTTAAAATGATGGAACTGACACGACGGAACAAGATAGACCTGTTGGATTGGATTGGATTGGAGGATAGTGACTATATAAAGCTCAGGGATGGGATAGTTATCCAAATCATCAAAGATGAAGTGGGTGAATGACATGCCAGATAGATGAATGATGAAGTGATGAACAATAAGATAGAAAATATGTGCAAAAGAAGCAGAAGTGATGATGATAAGATAGATGACATTGGATTGCGTGGGGAAAAGCCTATAACTAGATACCAATGACAAGGGATTATGAGATGAGATGAGGGGAGAGGATGGGGGGAGGAAAAGGATTGTTTGGGTGGATTAGATAGAGGGATAAGGATTTGGATGATGAAAAGATGACCAGATGGATAGATGACTGATTCTTGGAACTAGAAGGTGAAGGGTGGGAACAGGTAGAAGAGCACTCATAATGAGTAAACGATTGATCAAGATTATGGAATGAGAGTTTGAAATGATAGAAGGAGGTTTGATGAATGGGTGAATGGATTTATTAGAATAGATGAATAGGACAAAATTGAAGAAGATGGAGGGATCTTAAGACTTTGTTCGGTATCCAAAGACATTGACTGCAGATGGATGAAAGCTCAGATTAGGGGTTTGGTTAAGCTCAGATTGGGATAAGATTAAAGCTCAGATGAGGATTGGATTGAAGACTAGAATGATTGAAGGATATGATTGGATTGATTCTATGCCGAGTTCCGGGGCTTAAAGGGCGTAAGGTGTTGACAAGAAATTTTTTCCAAATTTGGCAATTTTCAAAAATTGTCAAATTTTTCCATTTTAGGAAACTTCATGGTCATATGTTTGAGAGTCCCAATTTTTTCCAAGAAATACCCATTGGGGAGATAGGATGAATTTCCAACTAACATCCCAGATTTGAGATATGCATTTAGAGTTATAAGCAAAAACAATTTTTTAAAATGCTAGAAAAAAACACTAAATTGGAATTTTGAGGGTCAAGATGAAACTTTCAGGCCCCAAAAATGGGTCAAAACGGGTTCCAACGGCTTTGAAAGAAACCCGTTGGAAATCCACTCGTTATCGTGTACCGCAACTCCCCATCAAATTTCAGCTCAAACGGACACCCGAGTAAAAAGTTATGGCCTCCGGAAGTTTCGGTGTAAAAATCAAAAATCAAATTTGAAAATTTCAAGACATGGGTTTTGATGGTGGAGAAAAATTAGAAACTGGGTCGGGATCAGTTTTTTGAAAAAGAAAGCAAAAATGTGATTTTTT